>VZRS01006260.1:151400-205945 GCA_013398055.1 Ifrita kowaldi | reverse complement strand
CGGCGCTGGCGGCCCCTTCCACGGGGCAGCGCCGCGCCGGGGGTCGGGCTGCAGCCCGCGGTGTGCCCGACGTCGCCCCGCGCTGCCCTTGTGGGACGCCCCGCCGGGGAAAATAAAGTCCTTTGTCTGCCGTGCGCGGGTCTCCGGGGCTGGGAGAGGGGCCGGCGGCGAACCCCTCCACCCTCCTCCATCTCCCCGGGCGGGCTGTTTTGACAATAAACTATCTGGGGATCAGTACAAAATGTCCCCGCGCTTAACTGCTCGTTGAACAATGGGCAGGAACGAGCGGCCGCCGTCAGGTGTCCAGCGTTGTGCAGCGGGGCGCAGCCTCCCCGGGGGCCAGGTGGGCTCACTGCCTTCTGCGCCCGCCGGCGGGCCGGTGCCCCGCGTGCGGGGATCGCCGCGGGACAGGGCATCAGGGCTGGTCTGCTCCGGCACTGACCACCTCTTCGCGTGGAGGTGAAGAGGAGGGCGATGGGTGCCTTTCATGCCTTCGGGAGGTCAGCTGGTGCTAAAACTTTGGTGTGTCGTAGGTTCCCTTCAATTCCTTTCTGAAAAGGGGGTCTACTTGCCTGACCTCATAGCCCTGGAGCACAGGTCTAATGGTTTTAAATACTGCGTCTGGCTGCAGCGCTGGGCAGTTTGGCACATGGCTTTCAGAGCCGCCGTGCTTCTCCTTGCATCGTTTGTAGGCTTAGGAGGATTTTGGCGGTGTCCAGGGGAAGGTGCTGTCAAGAGGTCGCTGCTAGACCTGGGGAGGAATTTGGCCCTGGGCACTGAAGTCTGAAAGGAGATAACGTGAAAGGTTCTTTTGCTGCTTAGCTAAGAACGAGCTGAGGATCCAGGGAAGCGGCGCACAGTGATAGGTGTTTAACGTCTGCTGCCACCACCAGTGAGGAGCCTTGCAGAGCACCCTATGTGTCAGACGGAGAGGGTTCCTCCAGCCTCTGCCCGTGGGAGCAAATAGCTCTAAAACACCAGGAATTAACAGTAGTGACAATTTACACTTCTTCATTGTAGTATGAAGTGAAGCACTTCAGGATGTGTTAATGGCTTTGTTTAGGTAACTTTTTGTGTTTGCTGCCTTTTGTTTATTGGTAATCTAAGTGTGGTTTCTGGCAATTTGGACTTTTCTATTTAGAAGTACCCACGTACGGCTGCAAAATGCTGTGGCCACAGGAGTGGGAAAGTCTCCTACCAATGAGTAATTCCTAAAAAGAAATTTTCAAAATGTTGCAATTATTAATACCTGCCAACTTTCTTTACTTCATGTATTTCTTGCCTGCACTTTAAGATTATCCTTCATCATATAGTTAGATTGTCCTTAAGGAAAGCTTGGGAAACAGGTCACACTGGCAGCATCTCCTGGAAGACAGAGGTGCAGTTTCCAGAGTACTGGAGAAGCAAGGAGGCAGCCTTTCTTATGATCATTCCTCTCGTTCTGGGTTTATACACTTGTGGGAGACTTCAGGGACACATCAGACAAAAACTTGTGTGAACAGAAACACACCATGTTGTGTGTTTAAGTTGCTGCTGCAAAAGACAGCTGTCCTTGCGTATGCATGTGCATCATCTGTGTATCACGCAGATGTAGGAGTATTCTGGGCTAGTTTTGTGGTGCTGGAGGAGGTATCAGAGTGATGGTTCGTGTCCTGGCAGTGGCATGGGAACATCAGAAGTGACAGGCAGGACAGAGCTGACGTGCTGTTCTGGATTGCTCCAGAGCTAGTGTGACCCTGTGCTACTTTTGGTTTTGCCTCAGTGTCGACACTTGGCTGGGATGATCTCCCCCAGTCCCTGTTGAGACCTATCCTGTTTACCAGTATACAGATTTATAATAAGTATCTTTCTTTGGCTGTTGGTCAAGAACTTCTTCCTTTGGTTGCAAACTGGGAAGGAGGATGTAGAAAACAGCTTAACATAGCTTCTCAAAGGGTTATGAATGGTTATTCATCTCTTCTGTCCATAGTCCCTTCCTACTTTTTGTTTTTCTTGCATCCTAACATGCTTCCATCCTAACTTCCTTCCATTTGGGGCTTGCCTAGTCCTCATTTTGATGCAATATTCTGGAACAAGCTTTTCTCTCTGCTTCTCCTGTCCTCCCTCAAGGCTCACTTTGCCCCCTACCATCCAGTACTCTGCCAGTCTCTTGCATTTCCATCTTGTGGTCATGGAAGACTGAACATGGTTCCTTTCAGCAGCCATCAATGCAACTTTTTTTTTTTCCAATCAGCTGCAGAGTAATAGGAGACTCTCCCTGCGCCCAGAGGGAAGAATGTCTGTTTTCATGATGGTCCCTGCTACCTGTCAGCCATGAGGGAGGAAGCTTGAAGGAGGAAGATTGAATTTGATGAGGATTCTGATTGCTGTCATTCAGTCACTGCCTTGACCCCCCTCAAGCCATCTGAGTATCCTTCCCTCCCTACTCCCATTTCCATCTCTGCTCTCTACTTCTCCTTTTCCACCCTCCCCTGTGGCAGTGCAGAGTCTCCTGTGCAGAAATGTGGCCTAAGGCCACTGCCAGGAGCAGAATGGAAATGTCTAAGATTGCTCAATATTCAACTATTTTCCTTGCATTACCACTGGGAACCCTCTCCCAGCAAGTGCGTAAGTGATTTTTGTTCAGGCTTTATAATAAAGAATGTGACAAATTTGGCAAGAAGTGAGACTCCTGTTTGCATCCTGTTTAAATACCATTCATAGAGACTGAAGGCATTTCCATGTGCTTATTTTGCCCGAGAGCGCCTCTTGTCAACAGATGACTGCAGCTGTAGTACTGTTGGGTTGTATTGGCTCTCTGTGGGTTTTCCATCTCGCTTCAGCTCTCCCAGTGATTGTCCAAACAGTAACACTTCTTTGCAGGTGCCTGAATTAAGCAAAGGATCCTGAGTCACCTCCAGAAGGGACATGCTGCCCCAGGACACAGGTGGAATTGGAAGGGATATGTCTTCAGCACATGTAAACATGAGCTAGGACAGGTCTTGGGTGGAACATCTGAGTCAGTAAGAGGTTCTCCTAGTGAGGCTTGTCCTTTTTGCTCTCTGGTCTGTTCTGAGAGACTAATGGTATCTCTATAGTCTTTGGATTTCTGTCTGAGCTATGATTTGTTGTTACTGCAAGCTATTAGAAAGATTTTTAAGGCATATCTGGAGCTGTCAAACTAAATACCAAACACTAGGCATTTGTAGTTTGAAGGAAAGCTGCTTTCTAGTCTGAACAGTAAACAGTCTGATGGAATCTGAAGGTAAGGAACAACAAATTCTGGATAAAACAAGAACCACACAGCATCAAAGAGTTTCAACAACATATATGTTTATCTACAATACACAATGACTGATATAATCTCGTATCACTCTTGTAGAAGAGAGGCAGTAATTGTTCAAGGTTAAGCCACTTTTCAGCTTTTTTTCTCTGTCCACGAAGATGAATGCCATTGCAGAGATGAAGTGCTACACATTGTCTTGCTCTATGGATGTGACACATGATTTTACAGATGTTGTTTTCTTTTTCATCCAGTACAAACATCTTCCAGGATTTTGACTCATTTCCTTAAGTCTCTTTCAGCTGTTCAGAGAATGGCTAGAGGAAATGAGGTCTGATATCCTAATGCATTGCATTTAGTGTAAGTACCCTCTCACTTTAAGTACAAAGCTTTACCTTTTTAAAATTTCTGAATGTCTTTCTGACTGCTCCCATGCACAAGAAACAGCTTGCAGATGTTTCTGTCCCTTAGAAACTTAGCTTCCCTGGTTGAGACTTTTCAGCTGTAACAGAGCTTAAGGAGTTCATTGTAACCTTAGGCAGGAGAGAGGAGCTGATGGTGAGGCATCTAATGAAAGTGTGTTACATCTTTTGGTCATTTATTAAAAAAGTCTGAAGAGAATGCACATAGAAATTATGAGGCCTTGACATAAAAGGAATTTTAAAATTACTAATATTCTTCTATATTACTGTATTCTGTAGTATTGTGCTTGGCTTTTTCAGTGACTTTTAGGAAACTAGAAGGCTTTTTCCCAGTAGGGCCCTGTGAATCCTGCAAACAGTCATAAATGAACATAGTTTTACGCGTGTGAGCAGTCTCCTTGGCTGGCTGCCAAACCTAATGACAACTGAAGTGTATTGTTTGTCCACTGGCCAAGATTGCTGCCGTTAGTGATAAAAGCATAAGGAGAGTGTAAACATCTGTGTTTGAGGGGAGAATGTGACTCCTATTTTCTAGGGGATACCAATTAGAAAGCACAGTAAATGTTACTCTCTCAGTGGATTTACTCTTGGGGATTATATTGATTTATTCTGAAAACACAGGTTTTCAGATTTAATGGATTTTTAATGATATTTTTCATGTTGCAAAATATTTTTTTTTTTTTTACAGCACACAAGGCTCTTGACTTTAACAGCAAACAGGCATGTAAATAACAGAAAAGTTTCTAATGTTGCTATCATGCTATGCAACTTCTGGGCTGCTCCATAGCGATCATTCCTGGAAATTGAACTAAAATGAAGCATCACTGGGTAACATTATGAGCTACAGGGTTTTTTGTTACCGAGGGGGGGCTGACTGCATTAAATGTCCATAATTTTAAATGTCATCTTGACAGTTGAATCTGTAATCACGTAACACAATCATTAAATATCTGATGTGGAGACGAATTCTCTGGTCAGCTAGGCACTGACAGTTGTAAATCTAAGTGATATTTTGGATGCATGGGCTGATTTAAGTTAAGAAGAGATGAAAAGTGTGGCAGGCAAATGTGAAAATCAGAGAGATGCATCTCTTACAGGTTCTTTGGAAGCACGGCAAATGCCAGGTTAGTCCTACATCTCCTCTCTTTTTCTATCAGTCGTTGTGTTAAACTAAGCAGTGCTCCTCTGCTTGTCTGGGTGGCCGTGCTCCTCATGAGGGACCAGAGGGCCGGAGCACGTCTCCTGTGAGGACAGGCTGAGAGAGCTGGGGTTGTTCAGCCTGGAGAAGAGAAGGCTGGACTGGATTTGTTTTACAGAAAGGCATTGTGCAAAAGCGACACAGGAAAAAGAAGTCAAGCTTGTTGGTTATAACCTGTGATTCAGAGCCTGCATGCTCTGAAGGGGTGGAAAATCCCAGTGAGCTGTGTAATAGAAATGTTTGGGGTGTTCACATACCTAGGCCATTCAGTACTAACTAGATTCCTGCTGATGGGTATCGTGAGATTTAAAACTTGCACTTGGCTCTCTTACTTTCTGTTTTTTGTTCAGGAGTTAATGTCTGCACTGATGTCACATGTGGAAGGTTTTGTCTGCAGCCCTCAGGACTGGAAACTTCATTCTTTGCTGAATGAAATCTGAGTTTCTCATGCATTCATCTTCTTCCTGCAGCTGGGTTTCTAAGAGACACGGCAAGTCTTAGGAAGCTCCCATAGAACTCTATGAGTAAGGCTGGAGGAGACCTGCAGAGACCTGGTCTGTCCCCAGCTCTTCCTTGTAGTCAGATGGAGCAGATCTCCCCATGCAGACTTTTGTTCTAACCTGCTCTAAGGCAGATTTGTGCTGCAGAGTCTACCACCTGTTTTTTCTTGTAAATAGTTATTAAAGGTTAAAAGCTTCTTCTGATACCTAATCTCCCTTGCTGGTTGCTTAATTCCATCCTTTTATTCTCCTGGTCTTTTGGATATAATTAACTGCTCATCACCATCCTTTCTATAATAATATTGTGTGCATCAGCAATATAAACACTTCGGCTTCTCTTTTCTATTATAAACCTTTTCCAACATTTTCTTTTGGAGCATCTTCTGTAACTCCTCCTCCTGCTCTTCTCAGCCCTCTCAGACTTGTTTGCATTTCCTCCAGATGTGATGTGTAAAATTGACATCTGACTGCAGATGAGAAATGCAGTGTCTCCAGGTTCAATAGTTACCTCCCCCTGTACTATGTGCTTCAATTTGATTCAAAGCATTGTAAATCTGATTTTAATCATGATTTACATCAGCCAACAGTAAGCCTCATTTTAACTGTTTTGCATTTGTACTTAATCATTTTGCAAAGAAAGGTTTAACCTCCTTTATTACCATTGAGATAGAGTTTTAATTAAATATAGCCGTTGCAGTTAATGTTATACTTGCTTTGATTAATCACTGTGCCTGTATTTAAGCAATTATGTAGCTTGTTATATATACACTGATCCTGATTCTTCATGTGTATGTTTTAGTATGAAAATAGAAAATGTTGACATTTCTTGTATTAGATAATTGATTTTTACTGATGATTTGCATCGATTACAATGAAGGAAACAAGAATTCTGAAATGTTCTTCCGTTAGATAAAGAAATAGCACCACATAGAAGCCAGCCAATTCAGAAGAAAAAACTCATTGAGAAATGTTTTGAAATAAAGAATTAATGCCTGAAAGGCCTATCTGTAGTCAAAACTGGTGGTTTCTAATCACTATGCTACGAAAATTTTAGAACTAGTCCATGTCATACTCTCCTTATTCTTCGAATAGCAATGGAAAGAAACATTAATGTTTTTTTTCAGCTCCAGATCAGTAGCTCCTCTTTGAATGGACTAGTTGCTTAATTGAGTTGTACTGAATGAACTGAAATAAAGAAAATATTTTCTGTGCACCTGCTAGGAAACTCCAGATGCCAAAGGCTGGTTTATTGCTGCAGCACAACCTACCTAAAGGTGCTCAGGGACTGACTTTGATGACTCCAGTAGTTAGATTATCTTTGAAATGTTGACAGCAAGTGTACAGCTTGAATAAATTTTTGCTTTTATTTTTTTAATTATTAGAGGAGCTGTAAGTTTAAATTTATGTTGCCGTATTTTCAAAATCACTGTTGAGTATATTTACCTTTTAAAAGGAAAATTTGCATTACAAAAATGCTGTGGTTTTACTTTTCATGTAATATGAAATTAAATATGCAGCTTAATAGGGTATTTTTACCTGAAATGGTTTGGATACAATTCCGTGCTAGGACCCGATACTGAGGCATTCATTTTCTGCTGCTCAGTGGCTGGCTGATTCTCTTCTTCACTTTTGATGCTTCTTTGTTTGCTACTGTCTATGTCATGGAAGTGCTTTCTATGCCTGGATGAGCATAACTTTTTAACTTTGAAAAGAAATTCTGTTATCTTCCACAAAATAAAAGCTTCCTCCCAGTACTGTTCATTTTAACACAAGCTGTTAAGGTTTCCTATTCCATAGCATGTCTGACTTCCAGGTATTATACATAAAACTGCTGACTTTGCAGTAGTATTAATATTATCATACCTAGGATTTGAGGTATGTAGCACAATAAAAGAGGTCAAATGGAAGGAGCAGAAGTAAGCCCTGTGTTTCTGGTCTCCTCTTACAAGCTAGATATATTCAGAGGAGATGCTGAAATGGGATTCCCTGTTTAAGCAGGCACTCAGGCTGCACTCATATTAAGTAGTCCTCTGTGTATCTCTCCTGGAGCAGGAAGGAGGACTACTTTTCAGTAAGCAGCTACCTGTATACATGCAATGTATATGCAATTTGTGATAAGGCTTAGAAGTAAACTAGAAAATAAAGTACAATTTAAAAGCAAAAACTACAAGTTGGACTTCGGCTGATATTAGAGATGATGTTCAACAGCTGAGTTACTTATCTCATTGCCAGAAGACTCAGGAAATGAAACCGAATTGTCAGAAATATATCCAAGTCTCTGTATTCAAAGCACTTCTGTTCGAGACAACGTTAGTGACAGATGTTGCTGGGTGTTAGTGTGATTGTATGAGGTGAAATTTTTCACCTGAGGGTGTTCTGAAAAATGTGCCAATGACTCCTCCAGAAACTGTCCTAGTCATAGTTTGAGAAGGCATATGCAAAGATACTTTTGTAATATACTGGGTACCTCACTAAAAAACTTCTTACTAGATTTGGTATTGTCTGTCAAACAACCCTTTTACAGGAATTTTTTATCAGCATCTTAATAGAAAAGTTTTAAGTGTTATTTAGACAAGGGAAATCTAACTTCTTGCACTTCTTGCTTATCAAAAATCTCTGAATAGATACGCTTTATTTATATGGATAAATATGGAAATATCCTAAAACCTGCTTCTTAAATAGATCCTGTGCCATGTGCCTGCATGACATGATGCAATGACTTGTATTTTGGTAACACAACTGTATAAATACTCTATCTTATTACCGAACCCAGAATTTTTCTCATTAATCTGTCAGTTCTTTCAGTGAAGGAAAAGAGAATACAAAGTATTATGGACATAAAAGATAGCTGTGTCTTTTCTGCAAAATTTGGTGAACATGTTAATCTCAAAGTCTTGTTTATTGCTGTAATCTTCTAGGAAAACATATTGAACTAAATATCTAGAGAAAGTAAAAAGCAGTGTTCCTCTTTGTGGTATTTAATGTGGTCCATCATACGAGCAGTGATAACATAATTATGCAATTATTGGTATATTTTCTCCTCTGGAGGCCTTATGTAGATGATTACCAGTGCACCTTTTAATGAAAATGATACTATTTGATAAAATTACTGCCAAGACTTGAAATAATTAGAATTCGTGTTGCCAAAAGTCTTACATCTCCTTCCTCAGTTGAGCCTTTTCCAAATAGGCATTAATTCAGATTGCAGAACGATTCACTGTTCTCCATTTTTCTCATTTCTCTTCATTAAAACTACCTTTTCACTGCATTTCAGAAAGCATGCTTTCAAGCCTATGTTGCTCATTACAAGGAACATTCGTTCAAAATGGAAGTTGAAAGACACTGCACCTTTTAATGTAAATGTCAGCAAAGAGAAGTGAGAAGAAAGAGCCATTAAAGGAAGAGATGGGGCGCATGACAGCTGAATATGAATACGCTATGCATTAGTGTGCTTTTTCGTTCCTTCTAATCATTCTCCACACTTACCTTATAATTTGTTTATTTATGTGTCTAACAGCTGACAAAACTAACTGTGGGAACAGCTGGTTAATAAGTAATTTTGGAAATTAGAGGGAAGAAGGCAATAATTCAGTAAGAGTAAGGATCAGTCTAGATGTATCAATCTCAATACTGACAAGTGTTGTGGCATACGGTTGCTTTTTTTTTGCAAATTTACTTGTGTGTGTACATACATACATATTTATGTCCTCTGTGTTTCTCTTTAAATAAGAATTATCAGGTAGTTGTTGTAAGCACAGACCATTCTAGTTTAAAAAAACCAAACCTGGCAGGTCAGTCATGCATTGGGTTTGGTTTTATTCATTAATACATTGCCTGTAGATTCCTTCCACGGTGGGAAGTTTAGGTATAAGAGACCATAGTGCGTCAATGTAATATAATGAAATGGATTAATCACCTAGCACAGGTTGTCACACGTAGTGCTTCAAGGTAAGTGACTGGGCTACTGTAGTGCGTGTGGTACTCCTTCAAAAAACAAACCCCAAAACAACAAACCCCAAAACAACAGAAAAAGCCCCAACACCATGACTTCTCAAGAAAAGAGGATTCAGGGCAGTACAGTACTCAGCTTTGGAAGGAAACATGGTGTTTGATCCTGCTGTAGCCATTTAGTATATGTGCTAAACTAGAATTATATTCAGCTACATGTCTGCCTTTGACAAATGCCTCTATTTGCAGAGTGAGGGATGCCTGTCAGAAAGGGCAAGCTGCTCAGCAGGCAGGAACAATAGCCTGTTTGCATGGCTGGATTTTCCTCACCTCAGCAAGGGAAATGAAGCCAGTGGGGAAGAGGAAGGTGTGTTTCGGTCTCTGGAAGGTGCAGTTGCCTTCCCCAGTCCCTGGCCTTGAGGGAGTGTTGCACTTGCATGCATAGGGCAGCTCTCACATGGTTTTGGAGGTCATGTGAGGAATCTGCTCTGCTAAGCTTGCTTCTGAAGTACTGAAGCAAAGTGCTGTTAGCTACATCACTAATTGGTGTGACAAGACCCCCTGCAGGAGGATCTGCTGGCTTCCGCCCACAAGCCAGCGATTGTCCCAGGTGCTCACGCTTATCCTGCCTGAAGATCCTGTGAATGTCTCTTGGAGAGCAGGATGTATAGGGCCTATAGAGCTGGCTGGATTTGTCATCTTGCCACCTGTCTCTGATACTGGCTCTTCCTGATTCACCACATCTTGTTTGAAGGGGTGCATAACCTCTCTCCAGGTGTAGCTGGGTGTCCCCTCAGTCTGCTGAGCTCTTTTCTCTGCAAGTGGTAAGCACCAAGTGCCTCTTACTTGTTCTGTGAAGTGCCTTGCCAGGGCATGAGGTGTGTCATGAGACAGGTCCCTGTAGGTTCAGCTGCAGACTGTGGAGCTGAAAGCTTACCATGGGGCATCACTGCAAAGGAGGGTGTCTCACAGCCGCAGCCTCTGTGGTTCCCCATGCTTTACTGGTGATAAAGACAACCTTTGTTCTAACCTCCTGCCACTTCCTCTCTTGGGTTTGCCATGGGTGGGAGTCAGCTGGCTGGTTCTACACTTGCTCTTTGTGTGGGAGATCTCCATTTCTCCTTAATGCTGTTTGCAGATGGAGTCAGCTTGGCGGCGCCTTTGAGTGCTGCACTGGCGAGCTCCCTCCTCCTGCTCTCCACAGTGCCCTTCCTTTGCCCCCTTCCCTTTCAGGGTGAGGGGGCGAGTAGGGCTGGGTGGGAAGACAGGGGTTGCCCTCATGCAGCTGGGTAAAAGTCAAAGCCCTATTTAATCCTCTCCACTGGTTTTCTGCTTAGTAATATATAGCTTCTGAGAATCCAAAACTTCAGGGCGAGCACAAGCTCGTGAGCTCTTAGTGTCTGCTGGGAAAACACGGCATTGAGGAGCCTGTTGGTCAGCACATAGCACCGACCCTGTGAGATGGGTTAGAAACAAACCACCTAGTTCTGCAGGGAAGCTTGATCAGCCTAGACTTAAGTATGTGTCCAGTGACAGATAATTTTTCAGTCTCTGAAAAGAAGTTGGGGCAGAGGAGACAGTCAGCAAGGATTTGTGTTGTTCAGATATGCTGGGAGTCCATGACACTTGCAGGGACAATCATGTCTTGGGTATTTTTTGGTCTATGTCTTTGAGGAAGACACTAGTGTGGGTGTTGGTGTGGATAGTTTCTTTTGCTAGCCACCTTTTCCCCCACAGCCTGGCTGAAATGGGATCTGATGTAGCTTTCAGATCAAGTAATTTAAAACTGACATTTGCCATTGCTAAACTTTTCATTTAGCATAAGGGAGAGTGTCTGTTTAGTGAAGTGGAATAAAACAAGTAAGCATATGATAGCATGTCTCCTTTGAAAAATCTGGGAGATTTATACATCAGAGTAAGTTCAAGTTGTTTCAGTGCAGTTAACATGCAAGTTTGACACTTTATGTTTTTCCTTGGGGCATGAAATGGCAGGACAAAGAACATGTAATTGAAAGGATCTACATTCATGTCCATCATAGCATATGTTAACTGTCATAGTGGCTTTAACAAATGAGAGAGTTGGAAGGGTGATATTCTTCAATTAGACCTGTGTGTAAATACTCTAGAGAAGATTGAGCAGGCTTCTGGCTAGGACCTCTGCACTTGTGTAAAAGAGACGGTTTTGCTTCTGCTCTTCTTTCAGACCTGCAGGGGACTTGTGTGTCTGAAAACATGTTCATTTTTTCCAGCAGTGCTGGGTATACTGAAAGAGGATATTACTTCCCTGCAAGCCATGTCTTGCTGATATCCCTGGACCATTGCATCTACAACAGTGCCACTACTTTAACTGATAAAGCATATCTCTTGTTTCTGCTCTCTTATGTTGTTGTAGATGAAAAACCACGGTGAGTGAGGTCTGTGTGATAGCCCTTGAAATGAAGGCAGTGCCCAGAATGCATAGGCACTGAAAAAAATAGTCTCTCCAATTGTATCCAGTCTCCACAATCTTACACGAAAGTTGTGGACATTTTGTCACTTGAAGTTTAGCTCCTCTGTGCATTTATGATAGAAAAGCATTAACTGCTTTAGAAATCATGGTCAGGTCATGGTCAGGTCATTGTTTTCGTTGTGCAGTGTTTGTACAGCTTACATGATGATGACTATGAAAGTTATGGATGACTGCAAGGGGAAAAGGCAGAAGCTCAGAAGAGCCTGCCATGCCCTTTCAATGTGTCCCAGCCCTTGGGGAGGCAGGATGAGGGATTTGCCCTTGCTGAGCAGCAATGAACCTGTTGGCAGGGTGCTGCCAGTCCCATGGACTTGGCAGAGAGGCTGGTACTGGATGTGAGCAGTTTGTGACTGCACTGTGAAGCTGCACTGTGAAGCTGCACTGTGCCTCTGTCCTGGGAGATGTTTGACACAACTTTGAAGTGGAAGGGCGTGGGATAAGGCAAAGGGTTTTTTGTTTTTATTTTTCTTTGGAAGCAATCTGTTGTGTTATAGAGCTGCCACAAACTTCTTGTTCCTTTTAATGTTTAGATAAGAGTTGAAAGAGGAAGCAGCCACAGAGAGACTAACCTGTTGGCCTAAGGTTGTGCAGGAAATCTGTGGCAGAGCTGGGAATAAAATCCACAGTGCTTGACTCTTCATCTTATTCCATGGCAGTCCCACATCCTTTGTTTGCTTGGCAGCTGGAGATGGTTTCCAGTTGCTTGTGAGCTTGATGTGGACTTGCACCTGATGTGCTTTTCCATGCTACAGCAGTGTTGTGCTGAGGCTGAAAAGCTCCAGCATAAACTGGATTTTTTTTTCCCAGGATGGTTCACTCCTTAGCCAGAGCTTTTGTTGTTTGCACATCCCTTAATTGTTACAGGAACATTCTGCTGTCCTTAATCATATCCCTGCAATTTGACCTGCATTTCCTATCAGCATTATCTAGAGCTGTTTGAATTTCTAATTCCTCCCGCCTGGTTTTCCAGATGTTCTTTCTGCATGCAGAATTCACAACTGCTGTACTCCTCCTCTTTCCTCCCTCTTCCTTCATTTTAATGTATTCATATATTCTTTTTTTCAGTTACACAGCCTTGTTTACAAGTGATCCCAGCATTGTTGTTTTTAACTCAAGTTGGTTATGTTACAAGGAGAAGTTAGGGTTGTGAAAGTGAAGCTCTTCAGCTGTAGGACTCAAATTTAGTACATCCAAAATGGATCTTTGGCTGTCCAACTCTGAGCTTAGCAGTTTATTTTAGTTTTTTCTAAATTGTGACTTTTTAAATATTTGCCATTATCGGGGTATTTTTGTTAGCATGTAGTAACTACACCCTCTAGTTGCCCTTGAGGACAACTCTAGAGGGTCATCCAGAATCCCAGTGTGGTACTCTGGCTATGCAGTGTGTGGGGAATGTTGAGTGTGTCATGGTGGGATCCACATTCTGTGATCGGCAGTGGGATCATCTGCCCCACTTGAGACCACAGGACCCATGTGGACAGAAGACAGGTTTCCTCTCTTCTCCCTGTCCTGAGTTGTTCCTGGGCTCAGGTGGACCTCACTGAGATGGAGACCCTCAGCTGAATGTTGAAGTAGTAGTCCACCTCCTTTTCAAAGGTGTTAAGAGGTGGAGAGAGAATGGAGAAATGCCGAGGTGTGAGGCAGATAACAGAGTAAGGATGGATACCCATGCCTGGAAAACTTCAGTGGGGACATAGCAGTGTGTTCCTCCATCCCATTGCTCATTATAGTCCTGCTAGTGACTGTTAAAGCCATGATCCTGCCTAGGCTGAACACAGAGCTCTGGGAGGAGACAGCAGACACTGTATCCCATGGGGTTTGGCGCTTGGGAGATCCCTTACTATCTCTGGCATATACACTGCCAACACAACTGATTCCTGCATTATGAGTCTTGGTGTCATGGCTATGATTACATGGTTGATGTTACTGGAGTCCCCGAGACCAACAGGGGGCCTGGAAAGAGCCCTGTCACTCGGGTGCCATACAGATGGAGCAGTCTCAGACATGAGTCTGGGAAAAGATGATGAGAGAGCAGATGGACACATGCGCTGGGGATTAGTACACCGGATTACAAGTTGTTAGTTAAACTCTCAGATTTCTGTCACTTAATTATTCCTCTAAAAAGAAGATAGAAAGTCATTCTCATCTTTCTAAACACCATTTTAATTCTCTTTTTAAAGACAGCTGATATTTTGGTGCATAATACGAAGCAAATCTAGTAGTCATTGTGTTTACAACTGGTTGTCCTTACACTGTCATAGTTTTCTTTAAGAGACATTGTTTTCAGAAGGCAAAAGAAGAAAACCCTTTACACTCCGAGAATCCTTTGCACAAGGCGTTACTCAATTTGTAAATTGTTTTGCTGAGAATTCATAGACTGCGTAAAAGGAGCCATAGCAAAATCATCTCAAAATATGAGTGATACTCCACCACAAGTGTACTTATTTCCTCTTCTCTTTTTTTTTTCCAGTTCTGGTGCATAACATATTTCTTGTGCATCTGGACAGGTCATGCTCTGCTGTGTTGTTTACTACCTTCACAAACTTTCCAGTAACTTACTAGATAGTCCTGATAATAAGTGTTGCAAAAATTTGAAGTCCTAACCTGAATGGGTAGGATGAGAACTAGGGGAAGGAGTAGATAAGGGTAACAAACATTCCATAAAAATATGAAATTGTGTTTTTCTAATCTTTCTGGCAATTGTTTTTTGTGGGATACTTTTTTGTATCTTGAGTCATGTGAGTTTCTATAGGGGATTAGTGGAACTCATGGAAAATTTATGGTGGTGCTGGAAAAACAGGCGCTGGTGGACTTGTCTGTTGGGTTTAGCACTGGTCAATCTTCATCCAAGGGAGATGGGGAGAGAACAAAGGGCTTCCTCCAAAACCCAGACCACAGACAAAGTAATTAGGCTCTGCAGGTGGTCTGACCATCCTTTGCTTCCTGCTCTGTGGTGGGTTTGTCAAGAAGAGGAGCAGTTACCTGACCTGGTCTTAATCCAGTATATACCTTAAGAACGAGTAAAGCTGTGTGACGAGTGAATTAAGTCTGGAGTGTATAACCTCATCACAACTAATTATCCAGTTGTTTTTCTTGAATGTCTGTTGTTATCTGTGTGGGTAGGGAAATTCAGCTTCTGAATGGAGCTGCAGAGTGTGTTTTTGCATGCAAGTGGTGTTGGGTTTTGAAAAATGTTCCACCCGGCTCAGGCATCGCCATTACATGTCCAGTCCAGCTGTGCAGTGCTGTGCTGTGCATCGGAGGGACATGGCAGTAAATATTTGTAGGACTACTGAGCTGGCCTTCACAAGGGGAAGCGTTTGTTAGTGCAGAACCTGTCAGAATTTACACACAGCACAGTGATGTGTATGGTTTGACAGATCCATCCTCATGCAGTAGGTCAATTATGACATTAATCTTTACACTGCTACCTCTAATGGGTCCCTTTTCCTCTGCAAACCTGTTGGTGATACCCTACAGTTGACCTTCCCACCCCCTTGTGCCCTAGGGCTGGGTGCCTCGGTGGGTTTGGGAAGGAGGAGAATCCCCATGTCTGTCTGCAGGACTTTACAGGCCGGATTTGTCTGGGCAGTTTGGAGCCTGCCCTTAGCCCATGTGTCATTATTGGGCTGTATAAATACTCAGGAGGGAAGTGGAGGGAGCAGTTCAGCAAGCCAGGCTGGCTTGGCATTTCCTGAGGGGCAAGTAAATGAGTTTGTTCTCCGTGTAGCCCTGGACACTTGGAATGAAGCCATCTCTTGCTGCAGCTGAGGCTGCTGCCGAAGGAGGGGGAGCACGGCTCGGTCCAGCGGGCTGGTGTGCTCATCCCTGCTGCCCGCATCGTGCCAGGGGCTGGGAGCTGAGGCCAGGCCACAGCAGCACGTTCCCTCGTGCTGGTGGAGGAGAGCTGCCCTGTGGCATGATGAGGGCACCCGCTGGTGTTTGCTCCATGGCAGGGGCTGTGTGACCTGCTCAGGACTGTGCTCCTCGAGACAGGGGGCAGTGGAGACCATCCCAGTCCAGCTACATGTGCACCTTCTTGGCAGGGCCTGGGCTGAGACCTTGCTGGCTGCAGGCATGGAGTGATGCCAGTGAAGGTTGTCCACATCTTCTGCTTTCTCAATCTTTCCTGACTCATCTGTGAAGCTAGTGCCAGAATAGCTATGCCACACCACACTTTTGCTGTTTTATGCAGCTCGTATAATTTGTCACTTGAAGTGCCCTGTGGTCTGTGGGAGGCAGCAGAGAAGTCTTCCAAAGACATCCCCATGAAGGACTTGCATGGTTGTTCAGGAGCCCTTCTCAGAGGTCTTTGTCTTCTGTCTTCTCACATGCCAAAAGTTCCTGGCTCTGATCTGAGGGGTTTGAAAGTCAGAGGTTTTTTGCCTCAGCCCTGCAGTCAGGCACCTCTTTGCCCAGGGCAAAGGATTTTTCCAGCGTTCCTGTCTACTATGCCTTTGCTGACTGGGACTTGTGCTTCTGAGACCTTGGACTTTCACTCTTCTTGTTTGAGCTAGTGTACCACAGCTCAGACACACACCTGCACTTTGAGGTAGCAGATTTGAAATTAATAGGGTTTTTTTTCTGCATTTTTCTGGCGATTTTTATTTCTAGGGTGGTTGTTTATGCGTTCAGTCATGGAAGCATATATGCAGGATTAGTGGACCTCATGTGGAAAATTGCTTGGTGACACTGGAAGAATGAGTGCTGGTTGAGTTTAACACTGATAAATATTAATTCCAAGGAGGGCTCCTTCAAGACTACAAACAAAGTAATTAGGCTCTGCAGGTGGTCTGACCATCCTTTGCTTCCTACTCTGTGGTGGATTTGTCAGGAAGAGGAGCAGTTACCTGACCTGATCTTAATCCACTATATACCTTAAGAACGACTAAAGCTGTGATGAGTGAATTAAGTCTGGAGTGTATAACCTCACCCGAACTAATTATCCAGTTGTTTTTCTTGAACGTCTGCTGTTATCTGTGTGGGTAGGGAAATTCAGCTTCTGAATGGAGCTGCAGAGTGTGTTTTTGCATGCAAGTAGTATTTTTTCACTGGCATGACTCTGCTACTACACACGGATGTTGTACAGTCTTGTACAACTCTGTGACATGAGCAAATAGCACAGTTATTGTAAGGTAAGGGTCACTCGTAGGACTGAATAGCTATTCTGAAAGGGGAAGGGTTTGTTACTNAGATAGAAAGTCATTCTCATCTTTCTAAACACCATTTTAATTCTCTTTTTAAAGACAGCTGATATTTTGGTGCATAATACGAAGCAAATCTAGTAGTCATTGTGTTTACAACTGGTTGTCCTTACACTGTCATAGTTTTCTTTAAGAGACATTGTTTTCAGAAGGCAAAAGAAGAAAACCCTTTACACTCCGAGAATCCTTTGCACAAGGCGTTACTCAATTTGTAAATTGTTTTGCTGAGAATTCATAGACTGCGTAAAAGGAGCCATAGCAAAATCATCTCAAAATATGAGTGATACTCCACCACAAGTGTACTTATTTCCTCTTCTCTTTTTTTTTTCCAGTTCTGGTGCATAACATATTTCTTGTGCATCTGGACAGGTCATGCTCTGCTGTGTTGTTTACTACCTTCACAAACTTTCCAGTAACTTACTAGATAGTCCTGATAATAAGTGTTGCAAAAATTTGAAGTCCTAACCTGAATGGGTAGGATGAGAACTAGGGGAAGGAGTAGATAAGGGTAACAAACATTCCATAAAAATATGAAATTGTGTTTTTCTAATCTTTCTGGCAATTGTTTTTTGTGGGATACTTTTTTGTATCTTGAGTCATGTGAGTTTCTATAGGGGATTAGTGGAACTCATGGAAAATTTATGGTGGTGCTGGAAAAACAGGCGCTGGTGGACTTGTCTGTTGGGTTTAGCACTGGTCAATCTTCATCCAAGGGAGATGGGGAGAGAACAAAGGGCTTCCTCCAAAACCCAGACCACAGACAAAGTAATTAGGCTCTGCAGGTGGTCTGACCATCCTTTGCTTCCTGCTCTGTGGTGGGTTTGTCAGGAAGAGGAGCAGTTACCTGACCTGGTCTTAATCCAGTATATACCTTAAGAACGAGTAAAGCTGTGTGACGAGTGAATTAAGTCTGGAGTGTATAACCTCATCACAACTAATTATCCAGTTGTTTTTCTTGAATGTCTGTTGTTATCTGTGTGGGTAGGGAAATTCAGCTTCTGAATGGAGCTGCAGAGTGTGTTTTTGCATGCAAGTGGTGTTGGGTTTTGAAAAATGTTCCACCCGGCTCAGGCATCGCCATTACATGTCCAGTCCAGCTGTGCAGTGCTGTGCTGTGCATCGGAGGGACATGGCAGTAAATATTTGTAGGACTACTGAGCTGGCCTTCACAAGGGGAAGCGTTTGTTAGTGCAGAACCTGTCAGAATTTACACACAGCACAGTGATGTGTATGGTTTGACAGATCCATCCTCATGCAGTAGGTCAATTATGACATTAATCTTTACACTGCTACCTCTAATGGGTCCCTTTTCCTCTGCAAACCTGTTGGTGATACCCTACAGTTGACCTTCCCACCCCCTTGTGCCCTAGGGCTGGGTGCCTCGGTGGGTTTGGGAAGGAGGAGAATCCCCATGTCTGTCTGCAGGACTTTACAGGCCGGATTTGTCTGGGCAGTTTGGAGCCTGCCCTTAGCCCATGTGTCATTATTGGGCTGTATAAATACTCAGGAGGAAAGTGGAGGGAGCAGTTCAGCAAGCCAGGCTGGCTTGGCATTTCCTGAGGGGCAAGTAAATGAGTTTGTTCTCCGTGTAGCCCTGGACACTTGGAATGAAGCCATCTCTTGCTGCAGCTGAGGCTGCTGCCGAAGGAGGGGGAGCACGGCTCGGTCCAGCGGGCTGGTGTGCTCATCCCTGCTGCCCGCATCGTGCCAGGGGCTGGGAGCTGAGGCCAGGCCACAGCAGCACGTTCCCTCGTGCTGGTGGAGGAGAGCTGCCCTGTGGCATGATGAGGGCACATGCTGGTGTTTGCTCCATGGCAGGGGCTGTGTGACCTGCTCAGGACTGTGCTCCTCGAGACAGGGGGCAGTGGAGACCATCCCAGTCCAGCTACATGTGCACCTTCTTGGCAGGGCCTGGGCTGAGACCTTGCTGGCTGCAGGCATGGAGTGATGCCAGTGAAGGTTGTCCACATCTTCTGCTTTCTCAATCTTTCCTGACTCATCTGTGAAGCTAGTGCCAGAATAGCTATGCCACACCACACTTTTGCTGTTTTATGCAGCTCGTATAATTTGTCACTTGAAGTGCCCTGTGGTCTGTGGGAGGCAGCAGAGAAGTCTTCCAAAGACATCCCCATGAAGGACTTGCATGGTTGTTCAGGAGCCCTTCTCAGAGGTCTTTGTCTTCTGTCTTCTCACATGCCAAAAGTTCCTGGCTCTGATCTGAGGGGTTTGAAAGTCAGAGGTTTTTTGCCTCAGCCCTGCAGTCAGGCACCTCTTTGCCCAGGGCAAAGGATTTTTCCAGCGTTCCTGTCTACTATGCCTTTGCTGACTGGGACTTGTGCTTCTGAGACCTTGGACTTTCACTCTTCTTGTTTGAGCTAGTGTACCACAGCTCAGACACACACCTGCACTTTGAGGTAGCAGATTTGAAATTAATAGGGTTTTTTTTCTGCATTTTTCTGGCGATTTTTATTTCTAGGGTGGTTGTTTATGCGTTCAGTCATGGAAGCATATATGCAGGATTAGTGGACCTCATGTGGAAAATTGCTTGGTGACACTGGAAGAATGAGTGCTGGTTGAGTTTAACACTGATAAATATTAATTCCAAGGAGGGCTCCTTCAAGACTACAAACAAAGTAATTAGGCTCTGCAGGTGGTCTGACCATCCTTTGCTTCCTACTCTGTGGTGGATTTGTCAGGAAGAGGAGCAGTTACCTGACCTGATCTTAATCCACTATATACCTTAAGAACGACTAAAGCTGTGATGAGTGAATTAAGTCTGGAGTGTATAACCTCACCCGAACTAATTATCCAGTTGTTTTTCTTGAACGTCTGCTGTTATCTGTGTGGGTAGGGAAATTCAGCTTCTGAATGGAGCTGCAGAGTGTGTTTTTGCATGCAAGTAGTATTTTTTCACTGGCATGACTCTGCTACTACACACGGATGTTGTACAGTCTTGTACAACTCTGTGACATGAGCAAATAGCACAGTTATTGTAAGGTAAGGGTCACTCGTAGGACTGAATAGCTATTCTGAAAGGGGAAGGGTTTGTTACTGCAAGATCACCTCAATATTTGCCTATGTTCTTCTGATGTTCAAGTAGGTCCGTAACAGTGAGAATTTCTCTGGATTTTTGACTATGAACTTCAGTTTTGTAGGCTCACTAAAACTTTCAGATCATGGGTATGCTAACTCAGCAACCCCCTGATGGGCTTACCCTAACAGTAGAGCCAGAAAAGCCTGAATGTGCTCCTTTCTCTGTGTAGACAGTTGGGAAGTAGTTGGGAACTGTGAACTGGAGCTGCTGATATTACAGAGCTTTATTTTGTGAGAACTTTTAAAACATTGTGTTATGGTGTGTTCAGTGAGAAAGAAGTTAAATGGTCAATTAGAGCAGCTTTGGCAACTGGGAGATTGGTGCCTCAGTGAAACTAATTCAGTAGTGTTGGGATGAAAACTTGAAGAGTATTTTGCATGGGTTTTTTTTTATGTAAGAAATGTTGAATTGGCACTTCAGGTGAAGAAATAAGCAAGTATAGAAAGCATGTACTGATGCCTTCATTAAACTGGACACTTCTAATTCAGGAGTATGAGTGGAGCATCTCAATACATGAGAGAGCAGTTATAAAAAGATAACTCTTGAGCAAGGAAACTTTAGTTCTTGGCAGCATACTGAGTAAATGACAAAGAATGATTAAAAGCGCTGCCATGTAGGATCAGACTCATATGTTCTTGAATTTAATTTTTAAATAGCTTGGGTCTGTTCCCATTCAAAAGCCAAAACACTGCAGAAAGTGGTGCATCTGAAACTTTAATTTCAAAAGGTTTTTTAGAGGCCAGTTTCCACCTGCAGTGGTTATTTTCTCTGTGTGCCAAAGGTCTTACAAGCCAAAAGGTGTCTGTAGAATAACACAGTGCCATTGCAGCTTAGTATTTTTAAGAAATAATTCCCAAAATATTAATTGCACGTATACAGCTATAAATAATAATTTTGCTGCAGAAAAAAAAGAGAATGTTGTATTGACAGACATTCTATTTGTGCTTTTTTTTTTTCCAGGTGGTTCGCTGTCCCATGTAGAGTCTTTGCGGGTTGTGAATAAAGGGGAGGAATTAAGGCTGACGTGCAACGAGGAGGGACCTGTGACATGGAATTTCCAGAACTCGGACCCATCGGCAAAAGCAAGGAGTTCCAGTGAGAAAGAGTGGTACACCAAAAATGCAACAGTCAGAGACGTAGGCAGATACACATGCAGAAGCAAAGGGAGTATTGTCTCCTCTTACTATGTTTTTGTTAAAGGTAAGTATCAATGAAGGCATCATTTTTGCTTCCCTTCCCCAGCCCCCCATCTTCACTCCCAAAATAAGAGGACAATAAATGTTGGAGGAGGGAATGAATTTGAAGTACAGAGGCAGAACACAGTCGGGTAGAAGAAATCATCTTCCCTGTCCATTAGGAAGAAACCTCCTTCTCTGCTTTGCTTGCAATGGCCTTTGTCAGCAGCACAAAGTTCTGGATGAGTTCTTCTTTACATCCCTGTTAATTGTGATCAAGCTTATCTGAGCTCCCTTTCTAGACTCTCTACCTAAGTGACCTGAGTCTGTTGTGTGAGTCAGTTGTACTGTGAAGAAGTAAGAAATATGTAGAAATGTCTTTTTAATTCTGTGCCATCCGTCAGTATGGAGTCATGTAAGGTTTGGTCCCAAGCTTTTAATTTACTGAGGCAGTTAGCCTAAAGGATTTGGTCTTTTGAGACTGTCCTCCCAGGCTTAAGCCAGCAAACAGTGATGATTCCTCTGCCTCCACCTTCTGATCTACCTTGTGACTGATCAGAAATGTCTCAGACAGGAAAAAAGTGCTTCTGCTCTGACACATTTCTCAATCCTTTATTGCTCTTCTTTGTGCAGTGTTTTCTTCAGATTTCTTCTCTTCTGATCTATGTCTATGTCAGCTGCCCCCAAGCTCACAGTTTACCATGCCTGGCTCTTCATTTACTTTCCAAGGAAAACGGTTATTTTGCTTCTCTTTCCTGTAACTCTGATGGTCTTCCTAACCTGTTGATGGAAAAAAGTCCTATGGCATCCACTTTCTTGAAGACAGCATTACTTGACCAACAGGGGTTGTCTCAAAAGAGCCTTCTCTGGACCCTGCTAGTCCTCTGAGAATTACTGCAAGGTTGTTCTCCGAGACAGGGAGATACCAGCATAGCAAAGCACAGCGCAGCAAAGGTTATTTTCTCCAGGGAAGATATCTGGCATAGCGGCCACAGAATTTAAAGAGTGCTCCTTTAACTGCTTCTGGATTCTCCAAATAGCCATGCAGCTACCATGGATAAGTTTTCTTGGCTTTCTGTTTTTCTCTGAGACCATGACTAAAGGAAATCTGACATGTATTTTACCTATATGTGGTAAGCAATGTTGCTTTTACCTACCATGATTTTTTTTCTGAAGGTCATGGTAATTTTCCCAGACAGCTATGATCATAGAGATGTTTTTGTCTTCCATTACATGAGTGACTTCTTCACCTTAGGGGAGCAGGCAGCTCTCCTGAGCATGCTTACCACACATCAGGGAAGTTGCGTGGCCCTCATACAAAACGTTGTTATCTTTTTTTGTCTCAGTTGTGTGAAACACGTGCAACCTTCACTTTGACAAGTTCCTGGCTGTGAAATAAGTATGTTTGTGAGGTTGACCATCATTTTGCAATAGGCGTGGTTTAATGACATCTTACACCACCTGTAAGATGCTGCCATATGCTCTGCTGCTTATGGGGTTGCCACAAGCACCCCATTATACTTTTCTGCTTCTAAAGCTGGGAGTGAAGAGAGAATAGGACCAAGGACCTTGATCCTGCATAGTGACACATAAAATGGTGGCATCTGTTGATATCTTATGTTCTTCTGAACCTACGAAATCCAAATTTCTTCTGTTTCTGTGACCAAGAATGACGCAGTGTTGACAGAGTGTCGATGTGTACCTGTTTCACCTTTCTGTTTTGGCAGAAGGCACCTGTGTTGTATCTATAAAAGCGCTTTTTTTCCTGATCCAAGCAAGCCTAGTTCAGACTCCTGCATAAGAGAGAAATCTCTTGATTTTGATCTCAAGTCTTTTCAGATGGAAGCAATGATAAGCACCACCATATCTTGTGTTGGAAACCTGCAGTATGACCAGAAGGCAAGTGCAACCCAAGATGTCCATGGGGTGGAAGGCCATGAAAGGAAGAACATGAGCATGAGCAGCCTTGTTTGTGTCTGGATTCCCCATAGGAAGTCCTTTCATGTCTCCTCACTGTGCTATTCCCTTCGAGAGGGGAATTGAAGATGCAAGGGGAGCCTCGACATGTTGCTTTCTCCAGTCAAGGCCTTCCCCGCAATTTCAGCTGTTAGTGAAACAGGTCTTTGTTCCTTCTATTGTCAAAAATTTCTTTTTTTTTTGGAGTTGTGGGGAGCCATAATTTCTGCATAATGAAGATATCTTGGTTCTGTCTGTATTGGAGAAGAGGGGACTGAGTAGAAAGCAATCAGTTATGTCTGTTAGCAGGGACATTTAGATGAGCACTTCTAATGCATCCTCTTCCTGCTCAGCATTGACAGCTAGTCATAGCATTTCTTTTAAGGTCTCTGTGTTCAAAATGTCACATTTTGGTTCTGTTCAGAAATGTTTTACTTTTTTTTCGTTTCTTAGTAATCTCCATCCTCTAATTCTAGACTGATGCTTCAAAACCTGTAGTTTGTAGGGGCTTCTTGGGTGGTAGTATCAAATTCAGCTAAAGCTACACCCTCACTCTAAGCTAGAAACCAGCCAGTAACTTCTCTGTTCAGTGATAAGGAACCCCTTGATGTAGCGAATTGCTTACATAAATGTCCCAGGCTTCATTTTCAGGCTGGTACTTCTTGACTTAAACCAAATGCACATCGTCCATCATTGTAACCAAATTCTCTCATTCTTCTCATTAAGCCATGGTTTGTTGATCTGTAATCGTTCAAGTTGTAAGCATGTGTGTAAAAAAGAAAGAAAACTTTTCTCTCTGTTTTTGTTTTTTTAATACATTCTACTCTGTAGAGAGGGCAGATGGAATCTGAAATAAACTTTTTACGGAGTGTTTGTCATCACACATTCCTTTATTTTTGTGTTTGCCAGCTTCTTAGCATTTCAAGGTCATGACATATCACGGGCTTCAACTTTGGTTGTAAAAGTGTGTGAAGTACTATACGTTTGTGTGCTGTGGGTGGCCGAGATGAAATGCTGTAGGAAAGTTACCTTGTGAAAGACTGCATGATGATTTTTCAATCAGATATGCTGTTTGTATGCCCAGTTTTTCTTCTAAGGAGGCTAAAAATAATCTCTGCTTTCAGGGAGCAGAGAGAAAGAGAGAAGTTGTTTGCTGCTTCCTCTGGTAGCAATGTGTGTTCATTTAGATTATGTATTTTACAGAAGTGAAAAACCATAATTTAGGTGCTTTTCAACTTCCATTTGCTCATAAATTTCTTCCAGGTACTCCCGTGGGCATGAAACTTTACAGCCCTGCCACTAGCTAAAAGCAAATTACTTCTAGTGGTCTGTGAAAATCTGTTTACTGTTGTGGGGATATTTTGGACCTAAACAAGGCAAAAAACACCCTCCATCTCCAAATAAAAATGCAGTAAGATTATTTTTAGTGCAAATGATTCTTTAGTGTACCTGGTATTGAATGCTGTGGCACGTCTCCTGTCATGCTGCTCTTTTAGGACAAACTTCAATGTCTCTTGGTAACCATGAATTAGGCAATACTCAGTTTTACTGGCTGAAAATAATCTCTCTTTGACAAGTGCCCAATTGTAGAGTTAGGGTCATCAGAAGTTCCCATGCCAGCTTCTCTGACAGATCTTTGTGTTTCTTCACAGATCCAAATGTGCTCTTCCTTGTTGATTCTCTGATCTATGGAAAAGAAGACAGTGACATCCTGCTAGTGTGCCCACTAACAGATCCAAATGTTACGAATTTCACACTGAAAAAATGTGATGGCAAGCGTCTCCCCAAAAATATGACGTTCATTCCCAATCCCCAGAAAGGCATTGTTATAAAGAACGTGCAGAGGTCGTTCAAGGGCTGCTACCAGTGCTTGGCCAAGCACAATGGAGTTGAGAAGATATCAGAGAAGATTTTCCTGAATGTGAGACCAGGTAACACAGGATTTTTGCCTTCTTGTAGAGAGCCTGGTTTTACTCCTCACCTCCCAGAAGGTGTAGAGAAGGGCTGTGAAGCCTCACTGCTGTCCAAAGGAAAGCGGTGAGCTTAGAAAGCTTGTTTTGGGCCAGTTGTGTCGGGGCACAGATTGATCTTGTGACACTTCTCTTGTGACTGTGCTCAGAAAGTTTGGCCATGATGAGTTTTGTTTTCTGTTCCTGGTGATTTCCAGGGGCTTTTTTCATCATTATAAGAAACGTGGGTTATGCTGTTAAATTCTGAGGGCAAACCAGCACCCTGAGGTTTGGATAGGTTTGTGCAGGTTTGTGCAGGCAAAATTATTTTGGTGCCTGACTCCTGTGTCCATTGTCCACAAGTGACGGTAGAAGGAACTGACTGATGGCATTGAAGAAGAGAGATTTGGTGAAGAGGCAGAGCTTGCGGAAGGAGAAGGTCTTCGTCTTCATATTATTGAGTGAAGATGGTCGCAACAGCAGCCGTGTGCACAGATCATGGTGGGGAATGTGTTGTGGCTGAGCTGCTACATGCAGCACTACACTTGGCAAACTTGTTGGTGATACCTTACACTTGACCTTCCCACCCCCTTGTGCCCTAGGGCTGGGTGCCTAGGTGAGTTTGGGAAGGAGGAGAAGCCCCATGTCTGTCTGCAGGACTTTACAGGCCGGTTTTGTCTGGGAGCCTACCCTTAGCCCGTGTGTCATTATTGGGCTGTATAAATACTCAGGAGGGAAGTGGAGGGAGCAGTTCAGCAAGCCAGGCTGGCTTGGCATTTCCTGAGGGGCAAGTAAATGAGTTTGTTCTCCGTGTAGCCCTGGACACTTGGAATGAAGCCATCTCTTGCTGCAGCTGAGGCTGCTGCCGAAGGAGGGGGAGCACGGCTCGGTCCAGCGGGCTGGTGTGCTCATCCCTGCTGCCCGCATCGTGCCAGGGGCTGGGAGCTGAGGCCAGGCCACAGCAGCACGTTCCCTCGTGCTGGTGGAGGAGAGCTGCCCTGTGGCATGATGAGGGCACATGCTGGTGTTTGCTCCATGTGTGACCTGCCCATTCTCCTTGGTGGTGGGGCAAGAGCTTGAGCAGTGGGGACCATCTCAAGTGCGGAATTTGCTGTGGCAAGTTTGAATCTTGTTTTCCTGATGATTTGGAAATTCTCATACAATGAACTTTAATAACTACTAAATGTCAATTAATGAGAACAAAAGTTTAATCAGTGCAGGCATGTCTGGCCTTCTTCTTTGACAAACAAAAATCAAATCCATTCTTGCTGTGTGTCTTGTTTGTTCTGTAACAAGTGGGGTTTTTTCAACTGTTTCTTCAGTGATGGCCAAAGAAAGAAACCAGCTGATTGATGTAACTTATTTTTCTCTGACATAGGAAGATGCAGGTTGTAGTATTGGACTTTTTTACAGGATAAAAATCTCTACTGGGGAGATTCAGTGGTGATTTCAGATGGAGGGGTGCTGACCTGGTACCATTGCCAGCGAACCACTGAGGGCAACCATAGGTGGCTGAGGGCACCTCGTCACTGTGCCCACCTTCTCCATTAGGAAGAAAGCATGCAATAAGTAGAAGCATCTGCTGAAATCCATCAGCAGCATTGTCACTCTCAGTATTGTAATTACTGTGCTATAGTGTTCAGTCCTTACTGAGTTCACCAGGTAAAACTCTCACTTTCTCCCTGGCTCAACATTTAAACACGTTGGAGGCACTTTGGTCGGTAATGTTTTTGTAGTTACAACCATGCCACTCAGATGTGAGCTTCTGGTGCAGAAAGACTGAAGAGGCATCCATGAGCAGGGAGCTGTGCAGGAGTACTCAGACGTACAACAGCTACGACGGCACAGGGAGTGTTTATGTACAGCCCTTCTCAGAACAATGAGGGACTTTATGGGCTTAGGGCTTTTTTTTGGATGTCCAGAAATGTTTCTGGCAGATGAGAACACAGAATGCCTTCTGCACTGGCATCCTCCTGTCTCTTGGGTATGCTGAATGCTGAGGGGAATTTTTGTGTGAGCCTTTATATCTGAAGAGAGCAAACACGTTTCTTTGTTCTCTTCTGTAGCTTCTTGCAGCAACATGAGGAAAACATTATTGTTAAAGTACAAATGCCTGACAAGCATGCTGTTTTCCTAAGTTTTGTACAATTTACCTAAGACAACTACAAAAGTTGTGTCAGAGGTAGAGAGTCTGAAGACCTTATCTGATATATGCTGCATTTACAGTTTGTCTTCCTATATAAAAGCCCTAGTGGGAAGTTAACTGGAGTATAATAAAAGGGGAAAAATTGAAGAAAGGATGAAGAAAATAGAAAAACAAACCACGAATGGAACAGAGGGAGAGCTGAAGAGCTTTGCAGGGGCAGGAAACAGTCCTCAGATAGACCTGACTGTTGACGAAAGCAGAACAGGGTACAGCTACCCCACGTCTGCATGTCACCACCTGCTTCTTGGGTGACAAACTGTGAGCCATCACTGTAAGTAGAGGTTGAGGTGCTTTCAGGCACAGGTGTGCAGAAGTCCTTGAGTTCTACCTGTCCTTCCTAGGCTGTCCATCAGGAGCATTTCAGGGGCCTGTCATACAGTACTTTCTGTTGGCTGTAATGTTTTGTAATTAAAATTTGCAGTTAGTGCTGGGCTGCTGTTCTTCAGTGACTGATCCTTACCATGTTTTCAGTTCCAGAGTGCTACTTTTTAATCACTGTCATGAAACGAATTGTCTCATTGATGGTTCAACATCATTCAAGTTTCTTCATGCAAGTTGCTATGCTCTAACAAGTATTATCTAACTCTGAAGTGTAATTTGAAGCGAGGTTGAAGTAGAAATGTGCTTATTGTAAAGGCACAACTGTGTAATACGTTAAAAAATTTGAATACATCTCAGAGCCTTGATTTTATTGGAAAGTTAATTACTGACTGTTGATTTTTATACCCCTCGGAAGAGCTGAGCCTAATGAAAAGTAATAAACTTCTAAATTGTTTTCCAGTTCACAAAACTCTTCCTGTCATCACCTTATCAAAAAGCTATGAGCTTCTCAAAGAAG
Organism: Ifrita kowaldi; assembly: GCA_013398055.1. Classification (NCBI taxonomy): domain Eukaryota; kingdom Metazoa; phylum Chordata; class Aves; order Passeriformes; family Cinclosomatidae; genus Ifrita; species Ifrita kowaldi. The sequence goes on along the minus strand of VZRS01006260.1, from coordinate 177,684 downwards.
GGGAAGAATTTGAAGTTACATGCATAATCACAGATGTGGATAGCAGTGTGCAAACTAGTTGGATTTCTCACAAAAGTGGGGTAAGTTATTTTAATTGTATCATGTGTGCCTCAGCACAGTACAGAGACTCTCTGTAGACATTCACATGCTTGTCTTGTGTACCTGATGCTGTGTTGATTTGGATTTGTTGCATTTACAAAGATTCAGTATCCCACAGACTGGTGAGAGGGCAACAACTGTCCTGTCCCCATGAGGACGGCTGGGAGGAAAAGCATCTGCATGGGCTTCTCTTCCCAAAAAGAAATTAAAGTTAGGCTCTTCAATGTGAAGTTTAGGTGACCTCTGTTGGGCTTCCTAAATACGGAAGCGTGGAGTGCCTACACATCACATTGCAATCAATGGGAGCTGCAAATATCAACACATGGACTACAAATTACATATTCTAGTTGTTATCATTAACAGTAAAATACCTGCTAATTAGCATGGGGTTGTGTGTGACAGGAATAGTAGTAAGCATTCACAGGAATGATTAATTCATTTAAATTACATGGTGTGCCTCACTAACTGGAAAAGCTGAACTGAAAAATGAACCAGTGAACTGGCTTCTGTCTGCGAGTGATAGATGAAGTTACTGACTGCATCACCAAATTAAACTGTTGAGAGGCTCAGTGCTCCAGGAGAGTTTGATACAGCAGCTATTCTGCAGAAGATGGGCAGAGAGATTCTGTTCCCTGGTAAGCCAGTGTGCTGCCAGCTCTGTCTTTCAAATGAGCAGGAGACACTGGGTTGTTTTTGAGAATGCTTCTTGATCTTCTGGGTATACCCTGAAATTTAAATTAATTAAAAGCCCTTGTGAAGACCTTCTAGTAACTCCTACCATGTACACTCCCATGCTAATTGGCTGATCTTTTACTGCTAATGGTAGTGACCAGAATACGTAATTCTCAGCCCATGTATATGGAAGAAAAGCCTCCTGTGGTATTTGGATAAATCACATCTCCTCGGGCACATAATGAACAGGAGTCTGTTCCCTGGGGCTGGGCATGCCATGCTTAGCTAATCCACCAGCTCTGGTAAAACTGTTCTTGCTAAGTGCTTGCTGCACCAGAAATCCCACCTTGCAGCTCTGAACGTTGAGAAGGTCTAAGTGACACGAAGGTGGCTTAGGATGTGCGGATCTGCTTTTGTTCCTGTGCAGGACCTTCATCTGAGAATTTAATTTCTTCTCTCATGCCCCTCCCTTTCCTGTGTTACAGATTGATGAAATTCCCTTCATTTTTTGTGCTTTATTTTTTATTTAATGTGTAAAAGCCACAAGGAAAGTATTTTCCCAATAAGTTCGACTTTTCTGTCCCTTCTAGTAAATAGTAGGAGCTGCTGTCTTTGAAATAATGGCTATCAAATTGAATTTTGTATTGAAGGAGAACACATAAATTTCATATTTAAGTAGATTTGGAATTACATTTTGTCCTGAATAGATGAGAGGAAAAAAACTGAAATGATTTTTCCATGTATGACTGAAGTTACCACCGCTTTGGAAAATTAGGAGACTGGTTATTAGCAAGCACATCCATACTAAATATACTTCTCTTGTGATTATTATAACTCAGGAGGAATCAAAATTGCATTGAGAAGCTTTAATTTGTCTAGAAGCTCTTGGAACATCCAAGAATTGCAGTAATTCGATTAGAAAAATCATAAGAAGTCCAGGTCTGGATTTGGATTAATCGATGTAAATTTTATCAGTCTTTCCAGCCATACCAAATATTCTCACAGAGACTAAAGTCAATATCTCAAAGCATTTATTTTTTCTATGCATATGTATAGAATCATGACATATTTAAGAGAATGAAATTTCCAGTTGCTTTTCAGATTAATAAATTTAGTTTCCTATGGACCAAGAATCAGAGTAGGTACCAGAGGAAGGATTCTGTGTATAGTCTGCTGCCAGCAGGGCTCTCTGCAGCATGCCTGCAATCAGAAGATGCTGTGGCCTTGGGACATAGAGCAACACAGTTAAAATGAAGTCCCAGGACCTTAAATTGTCTCTTGTCATTCTCTGGGAAGCATTGCAACCGTTAGAGAGTCTGCTGAACTTCAGGCACCACTTGAGTGGTGAACCACACTTCTGAGTTGTAATGACTTCATACAAGAGCTGCAGCTTCTGAGCATTAGGAAAGTCAGGACCCAGTGGTCATTTTACACCAAACCCTACAGTTAGAAGTGCTGTTTGTGCAAATAAAACCTTCAGTTGGTTTCTCACCTTCTCAATATTGGAAATGTAGCCAGAATGAGCCGCGTCTGACCTTGGGTGCAACAGACCTGTCATCAGGTAATGGGAACATTTGAAGAAGCTAGAGCTCTAGTTCTTTGGCTTGGGCTGGTCTCCTTCATTTGGAACTCTTGGGGCAGGTGAGCACAGCCCCAAATTCACCCCACCCCCACCCCATGTTCCCCCACATTCTTGCCTTAGAAGGGAGCTTGAGGAGAAAAACAAAAAAATAGAAGGGGAAGGGATAAGACTTAGGAGAGGACATTATCTCCCAAAGGCAGCTGATCACACACTTGTTTTGTGTGGAGAGATTCTAGTGACAGGTTTGTCATGCTGGCTTATTATTCTGGTTTAAAGTTATGAATATTAATATAGCAAAGTTATAATTACTTCTATTTTTAATTTATCTAGGAAAGATGATGCGTACACAGTGTTTTAGATGTTAATTGTTTTTTACCGACAGATGGTTAAAAGCAAAAGCAGAAATTTGGGTGATTATGGATATGAAAGGAAATTAACATTGAACATCCGTTCAGTGGGAGTTAATGATTCTGGAGAATTCACGTGCCAAGCAGAAAACCCTTTCGGAAAAACCAATGCCACAGTAACCTTGAAAGCTCTAGGTAAATGCTTCCTGTAGAAATCTTAACATGTCTAAGAGCAGGAGATGAAAAGTGAGAGCACTGGGGAGTCTTCTCTTCCTTCTGTCTCCTTTTCCTCAAACGTCAGTGAGTAAAGTTGCGTTTCTGTGAAGGTTATTGCTCACTGGTACATATGGGATGGTTCAGGAAGTTGTGGTATGTATGGCTGCTTTAATTTCTGTAACCCTTTGCTCGTTATTGGAAAGTGATAGTAGAACAACCACCCAACAGTGTTTCTGTCCCTCTGGTTTGTCTCATCCTTCCTGGTTTAATCTAAAATTTGAACCGGTTTTAACAAAGCAACTGATTTACCTTCACCTGGTACTGTCCCTATGCTTAAGCAATTTGGCAGCACAAGGGCAAAGCACGTCTTCAATACCTGTCTTCCAAGCATGGGGAATTTCACTGACAGTGTATCAATGTTTTTTACATAGAAGCTTTATTTGTACCTCTATTTGAAATAATGCTGTGAGCAACGTGGTGGTGCACATAGACAGCATGAAATTGTTCTGGGTGTCACCCCCTTGTTAAACGCACTATACATCACTTCTACATGTTTTGGATCATGTCCCTAAACAGTGAGCAAACTCCCTTCCTCCTCTTGTTTAATAACAGATGTGTTTAGAGTCTGCTATATATTACCTTGGATGACACACAGTGCCTTTTGAATTTTAAAGCTGCTGAAACCTGATCATTTGATAAATTGAGTACAATTAAGGACATGTTGGTATAGTTAATAAGATCATTCTGGTCTGTGTAGTTGCTACAACTGTTCCAGTTCCGTACCATTCAAGGGTTTAGTAACTGAGAGAGGTGTAGCCTTGGATTCTTTTTTTCCTTTTCAAGTCCGTTTTTCTGCCGCACAGACACACTCCGGCAGCACTGCTTGTTTTGCTTTCCCTGTAGCATAAAGAAAACAGAAGTGTTTGACCTGTGTGGGTCAGATCTTCAGCAAACAGGCAGAGGTTTGAGTGCCCTTAACCTTGCTGTGCCGGTTGAACGGGTAGGACTCACAGTGACAGGGATATTTTCCTCATTTTTTTACAGGAGAGACTACATTCATATGTAAAAGAGTGAAACAGTGTGAAGTATGAAAGAAAATCTTCTCCCCAAGGGGATCAGCGTGAAAGCTTTTATTATAAGAGGAGGGAAGTTCTTAACTACAGAAAATCTTAGTACTACTACATATGCAAATGTAGCTTTAAAAAGGATTGACTTTGGAAAGTCTGGGGTTTAAAATAAAGCATGGCACTATAAAAAGTAGGAAATAAAATTTTTATTTAGTAAAATACAAGGTTTGTATTTTATAAAAAATGCCAGAGAAAAAGTGGAATCTTTCCTTTCTGAGATAGTTTTCTCTCTCCACCCTCTCAAATTTGACTTAAAATGAAATAAGCTCCAACTTTTGGATATCTTTCACCATTTATTGTCAAACTGACTACATTCACCTGAACTGTGCCACCTCCCAGGGTCCTGGGAAGTGGTGTATGGTGTGCACATAGAGAGAGACCTGAAATTGCATCAGATACATCACTGTGGCTTTAACATTAGCCAAAGGTTTTACAAGAAATAATGTGTGTTTTTTGTAAAATTCCTAATTACGTTTTATACCAGTTAATTCATCTAACTGTAGAAGGTACTAGAACTGCATTACAGGGACCGATAGCATCATAATAAAATTTTATTTGGCGGCTGTTGGGTCTGATTTTGAATATAGCTTGCACAGGGAATCCTGTGTTTAAATACAGAAAACTGAAAAAAGCACTGCAAAGGAACTGCAAACTTTCAGTTTTCAGATTTGAAATCTTTTTCTCTTTTCTGATGATGGGGACCATTTTAGAGCATACCTGCCTGCTGTGAATTTACTTCATCCTTTCTTCTTCAAAGCATCTGTCAAGCGCTCTGGCAGGTCCATATGCTTTCACCAAGCCCCACTGGCTCTGGCTTTCCCAAGCTCGGATGCCCAGCTGGCCACAGCAGTTTGATTACTAGAAAGTGGGAAGAAGCAGGGATCTGAGATTGACTTTAGGTCTACATTCAAGCTCTCAGTAAATGTGTTTCCTAGTAATTGCAGTCTGCCTGTCAAACTGATAATTCCCTTATGAATTTATGTAATAGGACTGAAAAATTTGTCTTTTTAAAGTGAATCCTCAATCTGATGGGTTTATTAATGAAATTAAAACCACTACAGCAAAGATGTTGTTAGACATGATGTTTTGGAACGGAACTGCGCAATGATAACTGGTATCTGCCATATGAAAGATTAAGACCCAGCAGCAGATGTACAGAAATGCCTTAGTTTAAGATGATTGGTATCTAGGCCTGTGGACTTAGCACATTTTCCTCTAATTAAAGCTTTTAATAGCTTCATTTGTAATGTTGTTCTTAATTACGCTTGACAAAGAAACCTTTAATACTCTAGTATACTGTAATAAATGATTTTAGCTTGCTTTTTTCGTAATGTTTCTTTCATACCAGACCATTAGCAAGTCAAATTCTTGGAAAAATTGAAATACTTGAGTAGAATCAACACGTGCTTGCATTTTTTCAAAAGCATATAGAGAGTATTTGTCACCAGAAGATGGAATTACTTATGCTAAGGCACTCAAGGCTGCTTTCAGTCCTGTGCCTCATGCTATATGTAGCTAGTAGCCTTGGTTTTGGCAGGTGAGGGTTTAAGTTCTGCTTTGCAGATAAGATTTCCTGTTTCACAGTTGGATGTTTGATCACTGATCTTGAAATTGTCTAAGAGTACTCACAATCTTCTAAATGGCCCTGAAATTGTTTTTCTTCTCCTCTTATGACCATCAGCTAAAGGATTTGTCCGTTTGTTTGCAACAATGAATACCACAATAGATATAAACGCAGGACAAAATGGAAACTTAACAGTTGAATATGAGGCATATCCAAAACCAAAGGAAGAAGTCTGGATGTACATGAACGAAACATTACAGAATTCCTCAGACCATGATGTCAAGTTCAAGACAGTGGGCAATAACAGGTAATGTGCATGGCTGTAAGTGTCAATTTCACTTTGGAACAGCAGACTAGAGTCTGCTCTGGAAAGAGGAAAGTGGGGATGGTGAGAAAATTGTGACTATAAAAGATGTAGAACGTGTGGCTTGCCGTGCAAAGTCTGCCAACCTAGATTTGGAATAGCGTCGCGCAAACCACACCATCTGAGGACCAGCATGCTGTGTACTCACGACTCACCTACATTCCTGTCCAAGAGCAAAAATGAGAATTCAGGTTGGTTGTGTGCAGAAACTCCCTCCACTGCCACAGCAGACCCCAGTGCTCTGGGTAAAAGCTTATGCTTTTATTTCTGCTGGGCACTGTTCTCTCACGATCCCTTGTCTTCCGAAAATCTGGTGAAGCACCTAGAACATGTGGCCTAGGTTGTGAAACTGAGTTCCCTCCTCAGTGAGAAGAGGAGCAGGTGGTGATGCCTGCATGTGGTCTGAGCCTGATGCTGAGCTGCTACCCAGGCACACATCTGGGTGTTAGAAGTGGCAAAACTGCTGGATGTTGGAAGTGCTGTGGCAGTCATAATTTAAGATAAGAGTGTTTGCATGGACAACGTTTGCAGAAAATTCCCTTCTTACTTTCCGTGCAGCAATTGCCTGTTTAGAGCAAGTTGTGTGTCTTAGTAATGCTTAAATTTTTCCTTTACAGTTACACAAGTGAACTTCACCTTACACGATTAAAAGGAACAGAAGGAGGCATTTACACATTTTTTGTGTCCAACTCTGATGCCAGCTCCTCTGTAACATTTAATGTCTATGTGAAAAGTAAGTAAAGTGAACAGTCTGAAATATTTCATTATCACAGTCATTGTATTTTATACAACATAATGTATGCACAAGATGTCACAGTGTGGTTCAGCATATGAGAGGCTTTCTGAAGTGGAGCACATGCTGGAAAACTAAATGTCAAGATATAAAAGTGCAGAGTACTCACACAAATCCACCTACTATCCAGCATGACCTTACATTCTAGCAAATGTATTCCAGAGATTACCAGGGAGCAGCTAGGTTGTTTATACAGAAAAAAACCTGCAGCACATGGAAACGTGATCTCAAAAATAAGTATGTATCATAAACCTTTTATAATTCGAGGTGGAGCAGGATACACAGGGTTTGTAATTTGCATTTTTGGCAACCAAGTTAAGCTTTTAATTGTCCTTAATTTGTTTAAATTGGATGCAGAGTTTGAAAGCTTGTCAGGAGAATTATTCACATTTAGATGCCTTTTGGCATCTAAATACTTCAGTATAATAGTATAAATCACTATTGTTTGAGAGAAATCTGCATAGCTTTACAAATGTGTGTGTTGTCATCTTTGGGACATGCTTGTTAAGAAAGAGCATTGGCCTCAGTTCCAAATAGCATCCCTCAAGACAAAAGCTAAACTTCAAAATTAATTCAATGAAACCTTCAGAAAACCCTGTCCTTAGCAGAGCCATCCTCTTAGAGCATTTGGTGCTCTCAGCAGACAGATATTGGCTGCTGCTAAAGGCCAAGCTGAAGGAAAATTAAACCAAGAGGGGACTTTGAGCCCAGCAGGAGGAACTGTATCGGAAGTAAGTGAATGTGCTGCAAGTGCAGTTTTGTGTCGCTGCTATGCTTTAGCAGCAGTGTGTCCTTTTTCAGGCACAGTTTTATGCGGAGGACTATCAAGACTTCCACAAATGCATCAAGTTCTAGCTATTAATTTTTGAATTCTTCTTATTTATCACTGAAGATCAACATTTGTAGCATCTCTATTAGCAATGACGTAGTTTGGATCTAGAAATATCACTTGGGCTCCTTTCAGAATATGGTATTTCTTCCTTCATCCATGAATGTTGACACATGTATTGTGCCTTCTGTTTCCTAGCTCTGATCTCTGAGATAAGGGCACTGGTGATCTCAGATATCCTTTGTCTCAGTGAATGAGTGTGGGTCACAGTCATGAGGGATAATTCTAGTATTTGAAAGATTAGTGGAGCAAATTTTTGAGCCAGAAGTTTAATTTCTCTGAAGGAATGGGAGAAATTGTAGGTTGCCTATAGTCTGGGCACAAGAACTAAAAAAATACCCACAGTTTTGGCATCATCAGGTGTCAGTTCTCAATGTAGATCACCATGTTGCTGCTTTTGAGGCATGTGCTACTTAATAAAATCTGAAAATCCCTGTGGATCATGGTTAGGAAACCAGATCAGGAAGATAATAGAGAAGCAGAATGGGCAAGGCAAGAGGGAGCATAGGCACTTTCATTCTTCTGAATGGCTTGTCCCTACAACCAGCAGCATTCAAGTCTGTTTCCTTCTTTCTTCAACTACTGGTCTTGTAAGTAGCAAGATCAGTCTTGGGATGCCGTGAGGGCTCTTAAGCAGTCTCATAGAGCCCATGTTATCATGCACCGTGGCCCTGGGTGGATTGCAGCCATTGCTGAAGCAGTTGGATTTGATGCACTTGACTCAAAAAAGTTTCTTTTGGCATTTTGACTAAGATCCTGCAGACATTTTTTCATTTCGAAAAAAAAGAACGAGTTGATTGGTCTTTCTTGGGGTTGTTTTAAACAAAAATAACCTGTTTGCACTGGCTTGTAAAACGCTCATTATTTAGCTGTGAAAAAACAAACTGCATGACAACATACCATATTGTTCGACATAGCAGAGTGACTGCCAAAGGTGAGTCGTGTGTGGGTGGGTCAGATCCTGATCGAATGGTGCGTCCTCACCTGACATTGTTAGGGATTTTGCATGAATTGCTTGGTTGTAGCTCGTGATGTTTACATGTCTGGCTTGGGCATGTAATTAGCAGAAAGTAACCAAACAGGTAAAACAGGATTCATAATCAGGAGAATGTCTTCACATAAACAAATATCAATGCTGAAGCATTTGCTGAAAGACATGAAAAACCCAGTGTAGAAATACTTGCCTTGGATTTAAACATATTTAGCAATTGCATATGCTAATCTGAAACAATATTATATAGCTTTTAAAATAGTGTAATAATTCATAATAAATGTATGGAGAAAAGGAGCACTAAAATTAGGAGCCAAAAAGAAAATTACAGCTTGACAAGCAGCATACTGTACTCAGTTACAATTAAGAAACTGTGGAAATCTCCAGAGTGGCAAGGTATGGAGTATCTAGCAATTAGCAGAGGAATCTTCCAACTAGTAACTGAATTTAGTGCAAAATAACATCTCAGCTTAATTACAGTCAACAAAATATTATCTATACAGTTGGGGCTCCTGCTGCAAAGAGAGAAGTGGTCATGGTATTATAGATCACATGAAGCCAAGCTCAGCTGTTTTCCTGTCATTGGACTACGCAGTGAACAATGAGGAGTCACCACGATAGTGTAAAAAGATTTGTTCCAATCCAGAAAATGTAGCTTCAGCAGGAAAAAACTCTCTCTTTGTCTGGGATGACTGACAATACCTATTAAGTGTTACTTTTTAGACATTTACTTCGTTAACAATGAAGAAAGGGAAACGCAATTAAACGCAGAATTTCATTATACAGAACATTGAATTAAAATAGGAGTGACCTCTTATAAGATGTCTTTGATACACTCAGAATCGACCTTAATAAAAGCTGAAAAGCAATTAATAAACTTAGTGAAATTACAAGTTTAAGACATTCAGTGCCTGATTACAGAAGGGCAGAATGCATACATGCTGAGCAATGTAATGAAATGTTAAATATTTAAGGGGTTAAAGTCAGAGCAGTAAGCAACGTCTGGTCATTAGGAGTCTGTCTGATAGCCGGAGGGGTAATTAGGCAGCAAAAGTCATAAAATCCAGCACAGTAAAATCCCTTTTAAAAAGAAGATGTGCGGTGGCAGCTCGGCATCTGTTTGCGAAAGGCAGTCCGTCTTTGCTCCAGCATCCCCTGGAGCACCTGCACTGGTGAACTGGTGGTTGAGGAAGGTGCTCTGGCTGCCAGACAGGGGTGCAGGTGCTGAGACACCTGTGTGGCCTGAGCTGGCAAAGGAGCAGCCAGTGGGAATGGCAGTAGCAGCCGTCTCAGTCCCCTTGGGTACTGGCGTGGGGGACTCTCTGCTGCCTCAGGTGAAATGCATCCCCTGATATCTCTGAGCCAGGGAGGCTTGGGAGCCCTTGGTGCTGGTGGGGAGACACTGATCACGTTGGTTGCCACATCAAAGTGCTTCACCAGGCACATGACAGAAGTGCTTAGGTCAGCACTTCCAGAGGCTGCTGCAGCTCAGCTTCCCCTGGCACCAACGCTGGACCAGTCTGCCTGGGCTGGACAGCCTGTCATCTCCTTCCACTGTCACAGGATGAGTCCATGTGGGCTCGTGACCATGTAGACAGGCTTTTATTGCACTAGGTTTTTACACTGGAAAGAGCCTGACTAATGTGGGCATTTTCGTTTCCCTCACTCAGCTTCAAATGTTATGTGCAGACCATCTCTGGCACAGTATTTTTTCCAGGGCTTAATGCACATACTCCTCTTATATTTGACTTCTCAGTTCTCTTATTTCTTGAGTTACATTGTACTGTAATGTTGCCTAAAACGCAGCGTATACCTAAACAAATAGCACATGGGTTGTAGTTTAGCTAATTACAATTTCACAATCCAGCCATTTTGATTGGAATTTCAGGAATGTGAATTACATGTATTCTGTGAGCGTTGAGGCTGGGTGAGATGCTGTGTGCTCTCAGAAAGTTCCTCACCAAATGAGTAATGCTGAAAATCAGTCTCAACATTTTGCAACAATGTTTGGTTCTTGGTGTTTTGCATAAAACACAACATGCGGATTTAGAAATGAAAGAACATTCAGTTCCTGTAACGTGAGTCACGAGGAGGTGGTATGTGATTGAGAGTATACGTCTGCTTTATTGCCTCTAATCTAATCAGTGAGTAGAATATTCTATTCATTAAAAACTAACGCTGTGCAGTCTTCGTACATGGGTTTTGTCTGAAATAAATCTGTGTTTTCCCACTGCAGTCTATACAGCTTCACCACTTTCTAGAATTAGAAGTTCATATTACATTTCTGTAAAGCTGTATTAGCTGATAATGGGCTCTTAACTTGTATCTGTCAGGTGAGCAGCATCGTTCAAATGTAGTCTTCTGTAGTTCCTTTCACTAAGTTCTGTTTAGGTGATTTTGCAAGGAAGCTAAGGTTGTTAAGGGAAGTAAGGTCACTAATTCCGGTTTCACCAGGAAAAACACCTTGCTGTGTTGGTGGTGCTCTTGGTTGAAGCCTATGGCATTGGACTAATGACTCTGAAGTCTACCTGACTGCACTGGTTTCCTGCCATACTTGAAACAGGAGCTCCTAAACCAACTGCAGGACTAACTCCTGTTCAGGATGTGACAGAAGACATTGGCTGGGTAAATTGCTTTCTAAACTACCAGAGCAATCACAAATTCTCATTTGGAAAGCTAATACATGTAGCCAAGTATTGGCTTCCTGTACGTGCAGTGTTTCGGAGAATCAGGCAGTTGGGCATTTCAGTAGCGGTATCTCACAGGGATGTATGTCCTGTGTGGGGAGGTCTGCACTGCTTGCCTTGCATCGTGGTTCCTTTCCTGGCTGCAGTGGTGACAGTGAATACACAGGGCAGATGTAAGAGGGATGTGGTTTGACAGATTTAGTACGCTTCTAACTGTGAAGAAACTGTCCTTTTCACAGGCTGGTAAAGTCATGCTGTGCACGAATGGGAACTTTATTGTTCCACGCACAGGCTTCTTCGGGTTGTTTAAACTCTTAGCTTTGCTGGTTTAGGATCTTTCATCAAATCAAATACTCAGGGGAGATAAGGTATTCTTCTGACATTCAGCCCAAGTATTCAGTGTAAGAACTAGTATTTTCACAGATGTTCGATTTTTGCAGGACACCAGTTCAGACCCAAACATCCTTGAGCACAAGAAGGTCTTGCTCACCTGTGATTCCATGCATGATAAGGCACACAGTTCGCTGGCGTGAAGAGCAAATGGCATTGCAAATTCTGTGTTCCCCTAATAGATGACTGTCACATTTCTTTATTGCAGCAAAACCTGAGATTCTCACTCTGGATATACTCAGCAATGGTATTCTCCAGTGCGTAGCAGCTGGATTCCCAGCCCCTACCATATACTGGTATTTTTGCCCAGGAACTGAGCAGAGGTGAGTTAAGTAAACAAGAGTCTCCAAAGGTTTTTTATGTGCAACACACCCAGTTGCTAATTAACAATTAAGAACATGAAATGGCTTGGTAATAGTTACATTTGAATGTTGCACTGTGGCTTTCATCCTTTTTGGCATTGCCTTATTTGCAGTAGTTTGTGAGAAGGCAGTTTCGTTTTTCTCCTTTGCATTCTGTCCTTGGAAGGGGAATAACCAACAGTTTCTGCTGCCTGAAAGTAAGAGCCAAACTTTCTGCTGCAAGCTAGCTATGGTTTGTATCAGCTTAGCCCCAAATGACACATGTTCTGTATGCAATTTCACAGAATGGCAATCACAGAATCACTTGTGAATATGGCTGTTACGATTTGTTTTATTGTGTAATGAAGTAATTTTTCCAGACATAATGTAATTAGATTTCTGTTCATATGAAACATATGACAAGTAAACAAGTCCAGAGCTGTTATGAATAAAGCCGGATGTTTTTAAAAACAGGCATTTTTAAGAAGATTGTAGGGTTTCACTGTGAAGTGAGCATTTGTGAAGCAAGTTTTAAGGTTTTTCTTGACTTCCCCCATGGTAAAAGATCTCGTACTAGCAAGTCATGGGTCTCCTTCCCACCAATGTAATTTGTTTTATGTCTAAAATAATTGTTATTTCCTTAATGGTTTCAAATAGTACCTTTTTAAAAATCTTAAATGTGTGCTCATGTAGTAAATATGTGACATATGAAGGAGAAGCAACATCTTGAGAGTAAAGAACTGGCTATTTTCTGACTGCATATAAGCTTGATGGTGCTTTATGTACATCATGGACTTTTCTTGTGCTGTAATAAGATGATGCTTGGGGAACATTTTCAGAAGTGGGTAGTAGACTACAACTGCTTGACATTGAAGTTGAAAATGAGTGTTGAATGGTAAAAAACCCATAGAGAAGTTACAGACCTGTAGGTATGTCTAACCAAAAGCAAATGCAGACATCATGGTCTCTAGTTGGGCCAGGCTAGGTGTATGTATCCATTTCTCCCACTACAATTTCTCCCCATACAAGACCATGAGACCCCGTGAGTCGGCTGTTTCAAGGTTAAGATCTTCAGCCAAATCCCTTTGTAGACCAGTGTAGTTCTATTCTCTGTTGGTCTGGCACTTCAGGTAGCAATCCGTGGCAGGTAACTATCGGTATTGTTTCTCCAGGTGTTTTGATTCACCAACAATATCCCCCATGGATGTCAAAATTGGTTACACAAATTCATCAGCACCATCATTTGAACGAATCCTGGTGGAAAGCACCATTAACGCCAGCATGTTCAGGAGCACGGGCACCGTGTGCTGTGAGGCCTCCAGCAATGGGGACAGGAGCTCTGCTTTCTTCAACTTTGCTATTAAAGGTAACATCAGGGGTGAATGATGCCACAAGACATGGGTGGTGTTTAGCTCTTCCTGTAAAAGGATTTTAAGTGTTTTTGCCATAAGAAAGTTTACAGTACTGTGGCTGAGCACGTGATAACATACTACATTGCATGTTCTGCCTGTCAAAGTGTTGCCTTAATTCTTCAGTGACTATTGTGGTACTGTCTTTTTAAGGCACCTGTTCTGCACTGCAGTAGGTACGTGGGTTTCTTCTGTCTGTGCAGCACAGAGGAAAACCACCTACAGCATTACCCTGGCTTTCCCTCTCTCTCTCCCTTTTGTTTTCCCGTCATTGTTTGTTTTGAGTATTTAGGCCATCGCTTCTTTTTTAAAAGGAATTATTGCATTTTATTTTAGGTTTTTACAGTGTCTCAGGAAAAATGCGGTCCCCAACTTGCCTGGAGCTTAAGTGTCCTGCTGCTATAAAAGAAGTAACAACAACAACATGCTGCAAAGGGCTTATGAGTTTTGTAGTGGTATTTGTAGGTTTGTGGGGGAGAAAAAACCACTAGAACATAGATGATTTGAAATGTGTTTGTAAAGCCGTGCTCTTCTTTGCAAAGCCAAATGTTCTACTTTTTTTTTCCATTGCACCCAGATAGAACATACAAACAAATATGCCAGATTTGGGGCAGATGGGTTGTAGTGGAATGGTATTTCTTCACTACTTGACACAACCTCTCCTTGTAAAGACTGTGCTGTAGTGATCATACTTAGGTAGGGGACAAAGGGGAAGAGAAGAAATTGGGACTTCAGATAAAAGCTTCTTTGTTTAACCTAGCTTGACTGAGGTCATGCAAACCCCTTGCATTAACTGATCTTAGTGCCAAACCTCCTGAATTAATGAAGCTGAGACTCCGAAGGCATCGAACTGGGTGGTTTCTGTGCCAGCTCCGTCTCCCACAGCTTGTTCAGGAAAGACATTCTGATACACCTGGAGCACATCTGGGAAAGTCAAAACTCCAAACTGTATTTTACAAAGAATCAGGGAAAGGTTTTCACCTGCATCTTTTTAATTTAGTATTTCTCATTCAGTATTTTAAGGAGAATTTTCTTTTTCTTTCCAGAGCAAATCCGTACCCATACCCTTTTCACCCCTCTACTAACTGCATTTGGAGTTGCTGCAGGACTGATGTGCATCGTAGTCATGATCCTGGTGTACATATATTTGCAGGTAAAATCAGAAGCCCCTTTGCCCAAGTTAAAAAAGTGTGTGAGCTACTTGCAGAGTCCTCAGTAGTGACAGTCGTTCTCTTTCTTTTCCAGAAACCCAAGTACGAAGTTCAGTGGAAAGTTGTTGAAGAAATAAATGGAAACAACTATGTTTACATAGATCCAACACAACTTCCTTATGATCACAAATGGGAATTTCCTAGAAACCGTTTGAGTTTTGGTTAGTTTAGATTTATTTAACTTCATCTGCAAGGTGAAACCTTCAGGTCTCATATGAGACTTTGGTCAAACACAGCAGGGTTTTGTCACAAAGATGTTGTGCAGTTATGCAGATAGTGATAATTGCTCATTCTTGCCTTGGGACAAAAGGCAAGCAGGCGTGTCTGCAGTAGCTTCCTTGATATCATAAAATAAAATGTTGAGCCCTACAGGAGGAAGTACTCAAAGTCGTTACAGAGTATTTTGTTTGCTTTATTAGGTAAAACCCTTGGCGCTGGAGCTTTTGGAAAAGTTGTTGAAGCCACTGCTTATGGTTTATTTAAGTCTGATGCTGCTATGACAGTAGCAGTAAAGATGTTGAAAAGTAAGTTGCTGTAGAACACTATACCATTTTTTCTCTCTCCTCTCTTGGTTGGTGTGTTACATGCTGAACATTGTGCTTTGCCTTGCAGCAAGTGCCCATTTAACGGAAAGAGAAGCCTTGATGTCAGAGCTTAAAGTGCTGAGTTACCTTGGAAACCACATTAATATTGTGAATCTGCTTGGAGCTTGCACTATTGGAGGTGGGGTTATCTGCAGATTATTGATTATTTCCCTTCTTTTTTTATTGCCGGGAGGATGAACTTTGTGAAGAAGAATCCAAGACGCAGCTCTGAGTGTAGAAATCTTAAATACATTTCATGCCTAGACATGTTGCAGATCATCATGATTATCATCTGTGATTTACTGAATCTAGATTTTAGGCTCATTGTAAAAACAGTAGTAAGACTACTTCAGTTGAACAGGAAGGTTGCTTTTATTAGCTTTCATGTGAACCATTGTGTGCTTTCTTCTTGAGAGATGACAAAATGTACAGTATAAATGTTTTCCTCCATCACACTGTTTCTCATTAATGAGCACTGATTCCTTGTTGGTATCCAAGGTGAAGTCAACAGGCTTGTCTTGTCTAGTCTTCGAGCCTTCTGTTTAAACTGCAAATGTATCTGCTAAGGCACCACTAAAGGTACAAATTCTAAGCAGCAGAAAGTTGAGAAAAGTAGTTTTCCAAATAAAGTATTGCAAAACCCTGATGTTTCACATTTAGTAGAAACTTCATAAGTTTGTTTTCATACATAATAAAAGCTACAGAAAACCCCCTGGAGTGTCAATAGAGAGTGATAGAAACCTGTATTTTTAATTTATCTGCATTTTAATATGAAAGATGATACTGCTTCTTACATATTTTTCAAAGGAAAGGAGCTTGTAAAGATTCATAGTTTTAGACAAAAGCAAAACATTTCTCACAATTAATGATTTAAAAATAGGATGAAACAATTTTGTACAAGCAGCCAACTAAGTAGACTCACTGGCCCGAGTGCATGTTTCTCTCAGTGGAAAAAAACGTCATGTCTGTAAGAAAATCACACCACAAACACTTCTTTTGCTATTGTGAAAGCTATAATTTTTAACTGCAGAAAAATGGAAATAAACCAGTGAGGTGAGGCAACAAAGGTAAAGAGTAAACTTAGAGCTGAAATAACATGCAGTGTAATTACATATTTGAGGTCTGTAGCTGGAGTCATTCACTCAAAAGACATATATTTGATCTATAAACATCCTTGCTGAAGATGACTTGATTCCCTTTTCTGATTTCATTTTAATATTCTAAGACCTTGTGCAATGTAGTTTTCTGTTGCAGCAGGCTGTTCTGTTTGAATGATTTTTCCTATTATACTGCAGAATATAACACTCTACATCATTTCCAAAACATTACTGAGGGAGTGTGAAGCTCTACTGTAAACAGAAGTGAATCAAAAGGATTAATGTTTGAAGCTTGAATTACTCTTAACGTTTGGAACAAATAACTTCCTTCAGGAAGTGAGCAAAATCAAACAGATGTGTCTGGCCAGAAACATTATCGCATGAAGAAAAAGACTTATTTGTTTAATTTTCGTACAATGCAATGCTATTGAGGGGCAGAACATTAATTGGGGCACAGCTTTAGCTGGACCATAGTTGTTCATCTGTGAAAGGGAAGATGCTCAGTTACTTTTCTATAACTTTTCAAGTCTAGACAGTGCTAGGCAGTGTGATTTTTTTAATAGTCCAGCCTGTGTGCTTCACTGAATGCTAGCTTTATGTAAGGTTTTCTGCTTTAAAAACAATACTCACCAGCTTTCTAAACCTTATATGCATCTACAGGTCCCACTTTGGTCATTACAGAATACTGCTGTTATGGTGATCTTCTAAATTTTCTGAGACGGAAACGAGATTCATTTATTTGTCCAAAACACGAAGAACATGCAGATGCAGCTGTTTATGAGAACCTTTTGCATCAGTCAGAGCCTGCAGCGTAAGTATGACCTGCTGAAATGTACTTGTGTTTTTAGAAGATTGGGAAGGAGGAGATATCAAAGTTTATTAGAGATAAGAGGTGTGGAGAAACATTTCATGCAGCAGGCTTTGAAGATTCTTGGCTGCACAAGAAAACAATTTAATTAAGAGGCTATTTGTTCAGGGGGTGATTTATTCCAACAGAGCGCCATTATATACAGAGTGGATTGTATGCGCTCTCTGTTTTACTTCTGTATCAAATTCTCTGCAGTTATTTCATGCACCTCCTTGGCTCCAGTCTTTGTACATATTTGTGTTTATTGTTATTGTTAAACTTTGGTAGTGCTTATTTAGCAGCTTGAATGACAATTTCCCCAGTGTCAGGCTGTTAGTACCCTGAGTTCCCCCAAGTTCCTGCCTTCAGAAATTACTTTTTACAAAATCAAGCCAGTGTCTTACAATGTCAGCAGCAGGCTGCCACTGACAGCTCACTGCATTTTGTGGTGAAACAACCTGTGTCATGACTCTGAGATTGCTCTTGTACTTAACTCATCTGTATATTTTTAACTGCTGTGTTTTATATACCATCCCAGAGTTCTTTCCAAGGGCGTTTCCAAGCAGATTTCCTTCCGTTTGCAAAGCGAGAGAGACAGCTTACCAAAACCTAGGGTCTATTATAGTACCTGCCCATTCTAACTTTCAGTCTGTTTATTGCCCCAGTGGGCCCATTACTTTGTGTTGGCAGTCACGAAGGAAGCAGGCAGACCCAAGGAGCTGGAAAAGTTCTTTATGCCAGCAAGGCGTAGCACTGGTGAAGCTGTTTGTGCTGTGGCAGTAAATGGATAGCTGGTGATGCCCCAGAGAGGTTGGGACCACTGGGGGGATGAACATAAGGCTGTGATTTGCCATTGGAGGTGTGCCTTCTGTTCAGTGAAGGGATCTTGCTGTTTAAGCACAGTTTGTAAATTGAGTTATTAACAGCAGAGTGTTTACAGAATTCTCGTGTTAGTATTTACTGCTGCTGAATGTGTCAGATGTGTTTCTGGTGGTAACTAAAGCTATTGGTGATCTCATTGCTCCTTCCCATGTTAGCTCTGTGGCTGCATTTATTGTTCTTAAACTAAGCAGATGTTTCAGGCTAAGGAAGTATATGAATTCCAATGGCAATGAAGCGAAAAATGCCAAAGTACATCCATCATTTCTAAAGGTGCCTAACTGTATATTTATAAACCATATAGTATGAAAATCTGTACATTTGAATTATATATAGCAATAAGAAAATTTAAACTTAAAAGAATGTAGCAGATGGCTGTCCCAAGCCTCGGCTGATTTTTTGAAATACATATGAATCCCCTATGGAACTTGGGAATTTCTGAATTTAACATTTTTTACCATTTGTCTTCTGCATTTCAATTGCCAATTGAGCTGCTGAAATATTCTGGTAGAAGTTGGCCTAAGCATAAAAAGGAAGCACTAGCAGATCCTGTGAAACATCTGGATGTTAATTTATAGAGAGTGAGGTCTGTATAAACAGTATTCATGTGAAAGGTTTTGTTTGCTCACCTGAGCCAAACTCAAACTTTGAGGTGCATCATTAACTGTAACTCTCTTTCTGTACAGGCATTTTCTCATTTTTTTCACACACTCATGAATTTCCAATCAATTGATCGTTTGTAAAGTAATTATTCAGAAGGTTAGCCTGATGTTGGCTTTTTGCTTGGATGGCTTTTGGGACCTTTTTCACTAAATTATGTTTCTTTTGTTCTGCCGCCTCTACAGTGATGTTGCCAATGAGTACATGGACATGAAACCTGGAGTGTCATATGCAGTCCCACCAAAGGCTGACAAAAAACGACCTGTGAAGTCTGGTGAGTTCAGTGACAAGGAATTCTGTTTGCTGATGGAAGTGCAGGAAGAGGGGCTTCATGGATTTGTTCAGTTTTAGCATATTTGGCTTTTGCGAATGGGGGCACTTAAAACTCAGTCATAGGTGTGAGAAGGCTTGGAAAAGAGCAGTATGCTAAATTACAGTGTCTTGTATTTCTTCACACTTAAATGGAGTATCAGGATTATTTTTTACTTTTTGGTGATGGGCTATTTATGTGATTCTAGACTGGTACTTACTCAAATCACTGTTTTGTTTAATGTCAAAACAACTCTACATGATTTCTACATGATTACACTTGCTTAACTCAAAAGCTGTTGTTGTTTATATTGTGTAGGATCCTACACTGATCAGGATGTTACCCTTGCTATGCCGGAAGATGATGAACTTGCTTTAGATGTAGAAGATCTGCTAAGCTTTTCTTACCAGGTGGCAAAGGGCATGAGCTTCCTTGCCTCCAAAAACGTAAGTTAAGAATTTTTCAGAGATGGACAGAAGCAGTAGATCTGTAATTTATTTTATCATCAGTTTCAATGTTTCAATGGGATCCATGTGTTTAAATGCTGAAATGTTTCTATGTTCTTTTCAACAAGCACTGTGAACTGATAGGCTCCCTCTCATACCTGAAGCCTTACCTAGAGTTGGAGTTGTATACTGTGCTTATTTTCCAAAGGTGATGTTTTATATGCCATAAAACAGAAGTCAGTGTGAAGCAGTGCTGTTGTATATCTGCTGTTCAGGCTAGTAGAATCAGAGCAAAGGTATCTATTTGCATGAGTTTTAAACAATGCTGCACTTGCTACTTCTCTCACGTAGAAAATACTGCCATAAATAGGGGAGATACCACATTGTGTGCTTTTTTTTGTAAGCAGGGCTTAATTCACAGGAAATGTCTTGATTTTTAATTTTCTGGAAAGATAAAATCATCTGAGAGACCCACAAAGAATCTTCATTGGCTACACTAAGCATGATAGACATTCCTCTAGGTTTCATAGGAGAGCTGCATAACAGAAGGGGATTTATAAAGAAGTCTTAAGTACAGCATAATTAGTATCTTCCTATGGTTATTCTTACATTTTATTGCAAAAATTCCATTTAACATGTAAACATTATGACTAATGTAGCTACTATAAGTGTATCTTATTAAATAAAGTGCAAAAGCAAACTTAGGCAATTTAAGGAAAGGAAGGCAATCCTGGACTCCTTTGTTACTATTCGGAAATGTGTCTCGAACTCTGCTATGAGGGAAGTGCACATTAAAACTTGCTTTTGCACTTGTTTTTTTCTCTCACTGTTCCTTCTTCCAAACCAAACCATAAACTTCCATTTAGTTTATTTTTCATCTATCAACACATTCAAAACAGGCCTGATATGCAAACATATCATATTACAGATGATACACAGATTCACCATGCTCCTGCATCCTTCACTGTTGAGAACATCCAGTGCTTAGCACACATATTCTGTATTTCTTCTGTTTTCCTAAAGAGTAGCCCACAGATCCACTATGTATTATTCCTGGTGACTTCTTCTTTATAGTCTTTCCATTTTTACAGACACTGTGGCATTGAAGAGCAAAGGCAGTAAGGAATGTAACATCACCTCACCCTGAGGATGGGCAGTAATGCTCAGTGTTGCTTTGGCAGTGCCGAGTTAACATCTACATCACAGAATTTAATTGCAGGGCACTAATATGTTACTGGTCCTCTTTAGTTGTTGTATACTTACACTCTTTTAGCTTCAGCACTTAAATTAGTTAATGCAGAGTGGGCTGATGGATGAGGTGCCTCAGATTGCCTCACATCCTTGAGGCAGGAGGGTCCGTGAAGACCAGCACGCAGTGCCCAGCTGCTCTTCCACAGCTTGCTTGGATGTCGAGGCTGTGCGGGAGTCGGGTCAGGAGCTTGTTCTGGGAGGGCAACTGCCTTAAGCACACGGTGCCTTAATCACAAGACAGAGCTTCCTCCCTTGGACAAAGTCTCTATTCATGGCAAACTGCAGTGATTCTGGAGAGACAGGGCAGAGTCATACTGACTCTTGGCCATTGCTTTGCCTTACTGCCTCAGTGCTGTACGACAGCTTCGCCTATGCAAAGTGCAGAATGTGTTGTATAAGGAGGTGAATGAGAGTCCACCAAAACAGCCGAACTATTAAAAATAGTTCCTTGTGTAAGCATGCTGAAGGGACAGAGATTAAGTTACTTGTGCAATCTGCAGTTACTTTCTGACCTTGATTTTCATAATTTTTGATATTTTGATATTTTTTTTGGCTAGAAATTCCAAAAGTTTCGTATTTCAGGGAAAAAAGAAAAATTGAACTATCTTCAGTTATTTTTTAGGTAGCTGTGGCCTGCATGCTAAATACCATCAGTAAAGCTGAAGCTTAATACTTGCCTTTCCAGATGAAAAAATAAATCATTTTGTTAGAGAATCACCTCCATTCTGTAAAAAACACACATGGGCTCCACAGTTTTATATGAAGAAACACAGCTGCTGGGAAACTCAGGCACCCTTCTGGAGCTGCAGTTCCCAACACATGCTGACTTCTCAAGTGAAAACTGGAATATAAGGTGGCTAGGTCACCGAATGCATGACTGTCCGTTGAAAGATACTGGCATGTGGGAATTTCCAGTATTTTAAAATACTTAAGTCTGTTTAAGTTCTCCTAGGTACTTAATAATTCAGCTTTTTCAGAGGAGTATTTCTGTAATGGGATTCAGTTTCTGCATTTGTGTGCTTTCAAGTTGTTACTGTAATTTCCCCTATTTTCAGATTTTCAGCACTTTTCTAGCAACAACAGTAGTTATTTAATAGAATATTGGGATTATTTTGGAAACAAACCACATTTTGTCTCTATTTGTCCTGTATTAGGAAACAAGCCAGTGATGGTTTTGATAAAAAAAAACAGGAAAAAGTGCAGTAAATTTTAGCTGAAAATGTGAAACACTGCAAAATTCAATGGCTGCGATTGGTCTTTACTAAAATAAATGCATGGACAACCTTATTAATGTGGATGGATGTAATTGTTGTGAAGATACTATGTCAGAATGTTTAATCATCTGAGTAAGCTTATTAGGACATGGCTTAATTGTTATTTACAGCTTGCCTTAAAAAGCATAATACAGCAAGTTACACAGCTAAATAAACATGTAACCAAGCAATAGTTACCAGTTATCATTTAGTTATGTTTATCACAATAGTTTTGTTTATCAATTAGTTTTGTTTGTTTGTCTGTTATTAGTGCATTCACAGGGATCTGGCTGCAAGAAATATTCTTCTAACTCATGGTCGAATTACAAAAATCTGTGACTTTGGCCTGGCAAGAGACATAAGGAATGACTCAAATTACGTGGTCAAAGGAAATGTAAGGATACATGATACTTTTTATATTTGTTTTAAGTTAAGGGAGTTCCTGTTGTCTTGACATGCAAAGAAAAGTTTTTCTTAGATGGAAATCTGGATTTGCCGTTTCTGGTATAGATCCGTGTTGGCTAGGAGGGGAAATTTCTGACGCAGACGTGTGCTGACAAAATCCTTGGTGTATGTTTGTTACACTGGAAAATATGTGCTCATATCTGAATGTATGTTGTAGTGGAAGAGGTGTTTTTGCTGCACCAATGTAATGTCCAGTCTTCTTATTATACCTGAATGTACTCAAAGTTACAGCTCTGTAAGTAATTGCTAGTTTTTACATGGAAATACTCTGGTATCCCAGTCCTAAATTTTGGGATTATTTGGGAACTTTTCCCCTGGGCACTGCATTATTTGTCCATTATTGAAATAGTTTATTTTAAAAATATCTAAATAATCAGGGGTTTGCAGCTTATCCTTTTCTGTAAGGGATCACTCAGACAATGAAAACTGAGTTCTGAAGTGTGAATTTACTGATCAGAGCATCAATGGGAGGCAAAACCACCTTGGTTTTCTCTGATTCCATGTAGAAATCCTAACCTTGTTTGTGTAACAAACACAGCTTTAGCTTGCAGCTATGGTTCAAACCCTGTAACAGGGTTGGAACAAGACACTGTCTTTTGATTAGAAAAGTTTAAAACCTCCCATGTAGAAGAGTACAAATCTCACGGGTACCTATTAAACCTCTGGAGGGGTACAAAGGCGCTTTGAAGTGATGCAGATTACCTTGGCAGCACTTGCAGTCCCCTTTAAAGTGCCAGTGCAGTAAGAAGAGCCCTACTACAAAAGAAAATCGAGCTTGTCTGTGGTTAAGCTGGAGAAGTGTGTATGAAGTGTAGGTATTTTGCATCTCAAACTGATTTTATGCTGCCTGGCTTAGTGTTTTAAGTCTGTGTCAGATAGGTGCAGCCAGTTGCTGCCTTCAGAGTGCATATGCTTTCACTTTGCACTGTTTTTCAAAGGAGAACATCCATGTTCAGCAAGGCAGCCCTCATCCCCAGTTCAGCTGAGGGCTCCATGATCTTAATGATCAGGGCCTGGTCATTACTTAGGGACTTGACAACACATGGACTGAAGCTTACCTGTCCTGGCTTTGGTAAGCTGATAAAGAGAGAAAATCCCGCACCTGAGCATCTCTCACCAAAGGGGTTTGCCACTCAGTTAACTTCAGTTAATCCGTAGTGCCTCAGGTATCTGACATATCTCTGCTGCTGTGCTGTCACCCAGCAGGCCTTGATGTCTCAGCTACCTACAGCATCCTTATTTTAGGCTGTGGGACAGACAGGTTTATTGGTTTTCTTCAAAACAATGTCACTACCAGCCACTGACTGCGTAGAAGTTGAGGTGAGGGAGCAATAGGAGCTGAAATAATTCATGAATCGCTGCTGTGACAGAATATTGAGTAGCATTTAGTGTAACCAAGCTACTTTCAGGCACAGGAGCAGGTCAAGAGCTGCCTGATCGTAAAGGCTTCTGGGAGTAGGAAGTTCAGACCAGCAGCTTGGGAGGGAAGTGTTCAATTGAGTTTTATTTCTCTAGGCTATCCTTTAAGTTTCCCGAGTTCATAGAATCACAGAAACCTAGATATCTAGTCCACCCCCCCTGCCATGGGCAGGGACATCTTTCACTAGATCAAGGTGCTTAGGGCGCCATCCAGCCTGACCTTGGACATCTCCAGTGTTGGAACTGTTGCCCAGATGAAGTATCCACTACCTCTCTGGGCTACCTGTTCCAGTGTCTCACCATCCTCGTCATAATTTTTTTTCCATATCTCTAATTTTAATCCATGCCCTTTCCGTTTAAAACCACTGCTCCTTGTTCAGTCATCACAGGCCCCAGTAAAAAGTCTCTCTGCAGCTTTCTTACATGTCCTCTTTACATATTGAAAGGCCACAATAATGCCTTATGTCCATTGTCTTAATTTATTCCCTCTTCCCTGGAAAGGCTCGTCTTCCTGTGAAGTGGATGGCACCTGAAAGTATTTTCAATTGCGTCTACACCTTTGAGAGTGACGTCTGGTCTTACGGGATATTGCTTTGGGAGCTCTTTTCCTTAGGTAAAGGTCCTTCAAGATCTCTGCTTTGTATCTGTTTCATATTGAGGTTTACTGTAGATGCAGAAATCATATTGCTCACCTGCTCTCTCAACAGGAAGCAGCCCCTATCCAGGGATACCTGTGGACTCCAAGTTCTATAAAATGATCAAAGAGGGATACAGGATGTTCAGCCCTGAGTGTGCACCACCTGAAATGTAAGTGAGCAAACAGCACCTCTAATCATCCAAACATCATTAAAGATGTGAAGGAAGGCAAGCTTCTATTCTTGCTCTAAGGCTCATTGCACTGCCCTGTTGTCATTTTTTAGTTCTTTTCATGTTTTAAATAATTCATGTGCTCTAACTAGCAGAATACACGCCTGTGTTATTACAGGCAATGAAATACGCTCATGCCTTGTGCCATCTGATCACTCTGTCATGGCACCTGCTCTCTGTCAATAAATTATTGACAGATCACAGAACATAATTAAACATTTTTACTTCAGATAAAGAAGTCAGTGAGATGTATCACCAGACTGTACAGCATCTGCATTTGTGCTGTACTCCTGACAGCAAGAGGACTGGCTACTGATCTTCTTTATGAGACATTCCTAACTCACTGTTTTGTAAATGGATTGGCATTTAACAAGCTGCCAAAGAAAACTGTGTCCAAAGCCTCCCATTAGTAGTGAGTTCTCTGTTGTCACAAACACAGGTGTTAGCAACACCATTCCTGTTCTTCTAGTCATTTAAAGATGATTGGACACTTCTGTTTTAAATAATAATGCAGGAGAAATAAGAGCTCTAAGGATTTCTTCACGGGCAGTACTTAATTTTGGTATCTTTACAGGTATGACATAATGAAGAGTTGCTGGGATGCTGATCCTTTACAGAGACCCACATTTAAACAAATCGTACAGATGATAGAGCAGCAGCTTTCAGATAATGCCCCTCGGGTAAGTCATGGATTAAGCAATTTCAAGTAAGAGGTTGTACTAGAGCTGTGAGAAGCAAAGAGCCCAGGCACTTCATTTCTAGTATTATTTATGTAGCTTTGCAGCATCAGTCTAGGTAGTAGGAATTAAGTTTGGGCTATTCCATTAGACAGTAGCTATCTAAGCCCATACCAAAATTCACTAGCTGAAGATTCTTTGCATTATTGATGTTTCTCACTCACAAGAGACCTGTCACAACAATTTTGATGTTACCAAGTGCAATGGTACTGCATAAATTCATCTTCTCCTAAACTATGGAAAATTCTGTTAATCTGGGAAACATCTCAAAAAAAAAGTATAATTACTTTTTATTAGGAAAGCTGTTGGGTGAAGGGGTGGAGCCTTTAGTGCTCTTCTGTATCTTCTCACTTGCTTCCCCTAATACCATTTAAATAACCTCGGAGGTATTTTGTGACAAATTGTATTTGCTGCTCTTTCAGTCATTCCCTAGTGCAAGCTTATTCTGAGCAGGCAACTGGACAAAAGAGTCCAAAGAAAAACTGGAGGCACATCCTAAACTTGGTTTTTCTCTCTCCATAACTATGTGTGTTACTAGGGTTTACAAAAGTACGTTTAAAACCTGGTTTAAAAATAAAGCTTCCTTTTACCTTCTGGATGCCTTGGGCAGAGAGTACATGGCTTCCTGACAATTTGGAAAAAGAGGAAACTGAAAGCTGCTGGTGTTTGATTGCATCCTGTAGCATATTTTTGGCAGGTGCAGGCATTACTAAAACAAAAGCAACAATCTTAAGGAAGAAGTATTAGTGAGGTTTCTGGGGGACCTTTGTAATAACCTGAGCTTTTT
>VZRS01006260.1:31182-151333 GCA_013398055.1 Ifrita kowaldi | reverse complement strand
TTTTTGAGCTCAGCTGAAATTTGGCATGCAGTTGGAAGTTACAATCTTTTTAGTAATTGAGATTGAGCTTCTTGATTCTTCAAAATAGCAGTTAAGCCCAAGACCTTTTGAAACTGTTTTGATTTGCAAAGAAGCTCCTGAGCTGGAAACCTTCCACAGCAGTGTGTAGTACACAGAGGGAAAAGGCTAAGAAAGGAATGTTCTCCAAGAATGTGTGAAGGGAGCAGTCTGCAGAGTATTGACACCAGTCTTTGGCTTCTGCAGGTTTATGCCAACTTCTCAACCCCACCTTCCAGTCAAGGAAATGCTCCAGATCACTCAGTGAGGATTAACTCGGTGGGCAGCAGTGCTTCATCTACTCAGCCTCTCCTGGTACGCGAAGATGTTTGAGTGGCATGTGAAGAAGAGATGAGATGTGTTAGCTGTTTGTATTGTGCGGGGGCTGAGAGAGGGACCACTTCAATAATTTCTCTTTCTTTTACTCACTACCACTGTGTAGCTGAAACGTTGTTGTAATACTGTCCTTTACCATGCACTGTTAAACATAAACCTAATCTGCTGAGCACAGTTACAGGCCTCATTGCAGTGTTAATTGAAGCTGTATATATTTCGCTATATTGTGTGTATTTGCAGTAGAGAGCCAGATGTGAAGGAAAAAAAAAAAAAACAACAAAAGAAATCCTAAGACAGGGTGTGGAATTAGATGACAATAGATCAAACCTAATCTGCAGTGATTCTTCTCTGGATCTGTGCCTGGAATGCATACAGTAATTTCCTAGTTAATCTTGGTTTTCTGAATTTAAGAAATAAACGAATATTAAGTTAATGGTTTTGTAAACCCTTTCCACATCCAGCCAAGCCTGAGAAGCTTTCCCAGGCAGGTAACATTGGTCGGAGGCCAGTGAGGGTGCTGTATGTACCTGGGAAAAAGAGGTGAAGGAGCCAAGACCCTTCCAAAGTTGGTCTGCACAGCTGGAAACCCTGCTGGGAGCTCTGGGGTTTAAACCAGAGGAGAAGGGAGGAAGAGCATGGATTTTCACTTTTATTTCCCACCTGTGCTGTCACTCTTGCAGACCAGTTGCACGGTTTCTATGGATATATGCACTACTTCCCAGGGTGCATTCCCTGCCAGGATGAAGCTGCCCATTGCTGGGTCTCACTCCACCATGGAGCCTGAGCTGCTCCTGTGCCCCCCTGCTTTGGGTGCCCAAAGACTTCGACACTTGTTTTGCTAATAGCTATATCTAAAGGTGGTCACCAAAGATAGGTGGGCCCTGCCAAAGTGGTCAAAAAAGAGGAGGAAGGCTGCTTCCAGTGAACTGTGTGTCTGGAGAAGAGGCCGTTTAACGAGTCATCTTATCTAAGTGAGAGCAGAGGCAAGACATGCTCTCCTGGGGGCCCTTTCTTTATCTTGTCCTACCCAGGTGAATCTTTCCCACAGGCAGTCTTGGATAGTGCTAAATGGAAAGGGCTATTTTGCTCCACCCCAAGTTGTTTCTGTGGTAGTCCAGAGATGATAATGAAGAAGAGTCTTAACTGGGAAGTGCCAAATTTATAAATGGCATAAAAGAAAGAATCCTTTCAGTCGTCTTTGACAGACATGAAGCTTTGGGGTCAGCATCTGTTGAGCCCAGGGCCGCGCTTAAAATTGTTTTCTAACCCCATTTCTTCTCACCAGGAGCACTGCTGGTTCTTTTCTTCCGTTGTTTCTAACCCCTAGAAATAAGTAAAGGCATTGAGAGAAGCATTTCTCAGAGGCAGAGTACTACTTGAGTACCTATTTATTTACAATGCACTTAAGCACTCTGTAACTTTTACTTTACCAGGATTTTGGTTGAGTTTACATGCAATTCAAATGTGTAACTAACTGCCCAAATACAAGGTAATTGTAAATACACACGCTGGTAGTATATTTTGGGTTACGTTGAATACCGTGCTCCTTCTATGACTGTGCATTTGGTTTATTGTTACAGGAATACGTCTTTCAGAGTTAAATAAAAAATTAGCCATTTGCACTGAACTTACTTAGGCTGTTGCACCTTTCCAAAGTTAGCCATTTGTTTGGATGCACTCTTATGCCTACTAGTTGTTGAGCGTTTTCAGTTTAATGCTATAAAAGCTCTTTTGTAACGTGTTGGCTTTCAGAGCAACTGTAGACAAACTAGTTGTTATAGATGTCTCGGTACTTTACAGACACTTAGCTGAAAGAGGTTTGGGTTTTTTCGTTCTTGAAATTTATATTTTTATAATTTGGGGGGGGTTTGAAACTTATTTTGCAATGGCTTGGTGTTTTGAATGGGTTTATGCATTGTTTTTGTAAATATGGAAATGTAGCAATAATGTCCTTTTGACTATTCTCAGTCCTTGAGTCTCAAAAATATTTTTTTATATATATATATGCAAAAACTATATGTATAAATATGTAAGTGTTTGAAAGTTTATGAAACACTTATGGATATGTTGCTCAGTTGTAGAATTGCAGTTAAGAAAAGTTCAAATAAATCTGTAAATATGTATTCCAATGCTACCGATGTGTATTTTGTTAAGAGGGAATATTTTCATGTAAGTCTTAATAAATTCTTGGGTTGAAGCAAAATCTCAATGTCTGGCCACACACAAATCAAGTTTGGCATTCTGAAACACTTCTGCAAATACATGCCAAAAATTTTTACTCTTTATTTGCTATGTAAGTTCTTCACCTGTGAATATGTGCGACAAATACTTGAAAACTTCGATGCAGCTTTGTTCTGCAAGAAAACTGCAGTTAGAATATTGATCTTGTAGACTCTTGGTGCAGTCTACATGTCATGGATAGTATTTAAAACGAAGATATCTCGGTGTTGCTTAGGGTATGGCTGCAGAGGCACTTGGAGCCACTCAAAGGCTGCAGTGATGCTCAATATTCCCCCTTTCTTAACAAATGTACACGCTTTTGTCCCCTCTTGCAGGCTGGCACGAGAGCTCGTGCCGGGCTGGCCGAGTGTGGCACTGCTGGGAGGCAGCAGGAGATCCCTGGGGCTGCTACAGTGGGAGGGGGGTCATAAAGGGAAAGCTTCCCTTGCTGAGCAGATACTCTGTGTCTTGGTGGGAAATCCTCCGATTTGGTTACTCCAGGTTTGAAATCTGTGACTCCCCTGCTCACACTTGTTCCTGCATAAGCGATTGCCTGGTTGGTATGTGCTTTAATAGTAGGCATAGAGCCTATAAGCATAAGTCTCTAGAAAAACCCTACTGAAACCCTTACTAACTGATATGAGAGACAGACCTCAATTGTTTTGGTCCGTAAACATTTCTGTTCTTTCAGCAGACCGCCTTGAAAAGCTCCCCTCCTTCAGCTTCCTTTGTGAAACAGCTTCCTTTTTTTTTTTCCTTTTTTTTTCCTTTTTTTTTTCCTTTTTTTTTTTTGCCTTCCACACAGGTCTTCACTCTGCTTGTTAAAACTAATTAAGGAAATTATAACCTAGTTTTGTCAAGAGCCATGAGGTACAAGCTTTGTTGCAATTGGCATTGTCATTGTTTTTAATAATGTCACAGAAGATACCACGATGGTGTCTGACTTGGAACCATTTTTTTTCCTGTGTTGTCCACTCCCACATTCAAGCAGAGTAGAGTTCATACTGAGGGATTCCTGGAGCTGAATTGTACAAATAATTTGTGAATTCTCATTTAGCATAGCCAAAGGAGCTATTTTATCTATTTATTTGGTTAGCACATCATTAATTTTATTTTCCTGAAATGTTTCCTGTTCTGAAACACCCTAGGATATTGCATCTCTGCTTTCTGAAAAAATCTCTCTCCTATTTTCTTATTACAAGGCTCGCAGTGATTGCCAGCTCCATTCTTGCTCATGGTCAAACAGCCCATTTCCCTCTGAATTATTTTATTGTGCCAGTTTCTAAGCAATAGCTTACATGGAAAAGCACATATTGGCGTTTAGTATGTGTTTTATCTGCCCTTCAAAGCATTATTGTACACAGGTATAAAGAGCAACCAGCACCATGTTACCAGCATGGACCATTGGGACCATGGACCCTCATGGACCAAGGGTCTGAATGAAGGTAGGGTGCGGAAGACAGGTTCAGGATCTTTACAGTGGTGCCCAGTGACAGGACCAGAGGCACAAATGGCAATGTGTTAAGTTTCCCTCAACATCAGGAAACACCTTTTTTTACTTTAAGGGTGACTAAGCACTGGTACAGATTGTCCCAGAGGTTATGGGGTCTCTTGTGCCTGGAGATAATCAAAAACCATGGAGACATGGTCCTGGGCATTGGCCTTTAGGTGTCCCTCCTTAAGCAGGGCCAGATGACCTGCCTTCCAACTTCAACTCTTCTGTGATTTTGCAATCAGCCAAGGGCAGTTTGGCGAATCTCAGCTGTGAGATGTACTTGGACAGAAGTAGAAAAGAAACACTTCCGCCCCGCCCTCCCCGACTTATGCTGAACATTAGAGAGTGACCTTCCCTTTGCTAGCTAAAAAAGAAAATACTTGTAGGCTCTGGGAGAGAAGAGGAAAGATTATGGAAACACTAGGGTGTACATGGAGTTAGTGACCGGTATCATATGCATCAGCACCACCAGATTTTTTTGTTTCTGGTTCTTCTTCACATCTCTACATAGGTCTTTGGGAAGGCAAATGGACATAGAATGCTCCTGGGCCAAGTCACCAGGGAATGACAATTCACACCCTGGACCAAACTGTTCACAGTGATCACTGGAGAAGTTGGACAACAGCATCCTTAATTCTAGTGTGCTGTAGACTGAAACCAAAAGAGTAAAATGTTTCCCTCTTCCTGTACATGGATTAGGAAACTTCCTTCTTGTCCTGTAGGGAGGTCTGAATCTCAGTAAGAGGAGAAGGAACAGTTGCATAGACTTTTTAGCTTCTCATTTAGAACTTAAGTTGTAACAAAAATGTGATAATCTACTCTGCAGTTCAGTTGTGGTTCCCAGAAACTTCTGTAACTGTGAGTAGTGGTTGAAGATGACCTTCAATTGCCGTGCTTCCTGTGCACTAATTTCTTAGAAGATTATGCTGTAACTAGTAATTTTCTGTCCAGAAATTGCTGTGAAGCTATGTTTCCTGACAGATTGTCCATATTTCTTAAATTGATTATCATTCACTCTTCTTGGTAAGGATCATTATCTGTCGGTTGCCAGCCAGGCAGCAGAGATTATTTACTAGCAGCAGTCGTTGCAGTCACTTGATTTTTCTGCCTGTGCCCCAGAAATCATTTTAGCTAGGTTGTGACAGGCAGCAGAAACCAGTATACCCCAAAGGGGCTTTGAGTGTGCGCTCCCTACTGAGCGCTGTCGGCAACATCAGATAAGGGCTTTGCGTGGCACATTTAGCATTATCCAACCATGAGGTCCCCCCACGGGCAGGCACAGCCTGTGGCTTCCCTTACAGACCAGTAAACATCAGTGTGTAGCACAAGGTACCCCCAGGACTTTCTCCAGCTGCACAAAGTGCAAGATTTGTACGTTTTGAGACGAAGGAGTGCCAGTGGCTGTCTGCACTTCTGTGAATTACACTGGACATATTTTTGACTGGTTCAAGTACCATTCCTGGGCAGCGGGCTTTGCTCTTAGGGTGTGGTTGTGCGTGGAGTGGGTGTGGCCATCAGAACCCTTCTCTATGGCCTAAAGGGTGCCCGCTTGGAGAGAGAGCTCCTCTCCCTGCCTCGAGGGGGTTTACCCAGCAACAGAGCCTTTCTGTGCATGTGCTGCACGCGCTGTTACTGCCAAGGCACGTGTCCTTCTGGTGCTTTTCCATACGATATCAAATACCAGACTTATAACCCACAGTTCAAGAAATAAAACTAAACAATGTTGAAGCATTAATATTTTAAAATTAAATCAGTTCCTCACAGCAGTACATTAAAAAAGGGCAATAGCAACCTCACAGATACTGGTTTTGGCATTTTCTCTTTTGAGTTAAAATAGCAAATCGGATTCAAACTTATTTATGAGATGAAAGCATATTTGTATTTTCCCCTTCAGCCATTTTTCATTCAAAAGCTGTTTTCATTTTTCTTCTTTTGCTGGGACTAAATATTAGCTAGTTACTTCCAGAAATTAGCATTATTTGAAATCTCCCATGTTCTCGTGTAACATATTTTTGGTTTTAAGTCATTCTGGTTGATAGGATGTCTCTGAACCAAAGGACTCAGAGAAGGACTTGGACTAGAAACAACAGCTCAAAAGTGGCAAATGCTGCACCAAAAGCTGTAAATAGCTGCACAGCCCCTGGTGTCTGAGGACAGCCTGGAGTTGTTGCATTGCTAGGAGCACCAGAAGCCCAACAAGACTCTTGGGCTGGATACCAGCACATGGGCAAGCCTGGCTGCAGCAGAGGAAGAAATACTGTCTTTATCCCTTCATAAGTCAGGCCTGTAAAGGTTTTCTTTCTAATCCTGGTGTTTGCGAAGGTTCTCTTTTGAGGGAAGAGGGTGAAATTACTGGTGTAATACATTTTAGCTGTTCAGTCTGAGAAAACTGACACTAAAAAGGGTAGTGGTGGGGAATTAAGTGTATTTTACAATACCTTTTCTTTTAATAATGAAAAGAAGCGTTTGTAGAGGATGTTCGTCAGCATCCTTTGAACTATATTGATGAAATAAATTACGTAGGATAAAATCAAATAGCTTCACTACAAGTAGTTATCTAAATTTTGAAGTTTTATTTTTTCTTTTAAAGCTTCTAGCATTTTGGGGCATGGAGAAAAAATAAAAATATGAGCAGTACTGGTAACCCCTCCCTCCCCAGGAAATTAACAGAACACAAGGACTATAATTACTTTTCAGAAACTCATTGTTAAGCTGCTGGAGACTTCAGAGGCCTGGGGCATTACCAGGGAATACCTGAGCCTGGTAGCAGGGAGTCACCATTCAGAAGCAGAGCCCTGGGTTACAGGGAGGTAGCTCCAGCAGGAGCCAGAGCACATGGCTGACCAGTGCCTTGCTGCATGCTGCCCAGCCATCGACTGTCAGCTCCTGGGAGATTTCCTAGCAGTTCTCTGACCCCTTTGAATGGCAGCAGCTGTTTTGAGTTTCGCATGTAAGGTTGCAGGAAAAAGAACCAAGCTGATTTTGGTCACTTGAGTGGAAGAACAAAACAAAACAATGGTTTTTTTTCAAAAAAACATTCTTTCAAGATTCCTCCACTGACTGCAAGTAGTGTTGCACTGCCTGCACTCTGCTGTGTGGTTCCTTGTGGGAGGCACCAGCAGGACCAAGGCAGCAAGAGCAGTGTGATTCCACCACGGGGATGAGCATCCCCACCAGAGCTCACCAGCTAGCTTCTCTGTGGAGCCACAGATGGCACTTCTAGGGTCAAGGAGAACGTTTAGACTGTATCTCATTGGGCCCTTGAAAAGAAGCCTCCAGCACTCGACAGGGGACAGGAATTTCTCTAGCACTGAGAGGAGTTAACCCAGACGATTTCCTTCCCAGGTAGCCTCTGTTACTCTGCCATTTAATCCCAGCAGGAAGCGTATTACCTGCTTCTTTACAGCCTCTGTCCCAAAGAGCTGGAATGAAAAAAATATATTTTAGGATCTTTCATCCTTCTTTGCTTTTTTTTTTTTTTTTAAATTTGTCCTTTATAAAGTTTCCTTGCCACCCTCAGCTCTTTCTGGGTTCAATATTTTTGATTTTTCTGTGAAGGAGAACAGTACTGGAGAAGATCCTGGTTTTAGGCAAGCTGCTCAAGGCTTCTCTAGTAGGGGGAGGCTCAGCTCCCTCTTTGGGATGTGTGTGTTGGTGTAGGGCTGTAGCTGCAGCAAGCACTGTCCCACAGGCAAACGCAGTGCTGGGGCAGACAGCACTGTTTGACCCAAGCCCCTCTGGCCCCTTCTTTGAACAGCTTTAGGAACAAATCCCCTTTTAATCATCTTTGTAAGCTATTGTTGCATTTACGTAGGATCCTGAGGCCTTGTGACGGTCATGAGTGCCGATCATCACCCCAGCACTTTTCCAATCACAAGTAATAGATGGATCTACCTCCTTGGGATCAGAGTGGTGCTGTCAGCTCTGCCCTGAGCAATGCCTGCGTGAATGACCATGTGACAGTGGTTTGGACCTGCTCTTGTCATCTGTTCAAAGTGAAGAGCATTTTTCCTCTCCCCTGAATGGAAGGAGGGGAGGGAAGGGAGGGCTGAAGAAGAACCGTGTTTTGTCATGTTTTTCATGGCAGTAAAATAATTCAGACTGAAAACATACCTGCTTCATTACACTTTGCCCTTAGTTCAGAGTTAGAGAGAGAAAAATTAGGGTCTTGATAGAAGGCCAAAGTGTTTTGCATTAGACATTACAGGATCCTTAGTAATGTAGTTACAAATGATGAAGAAAGCATCTGTTAACCGGTCGGAAAGTAAGAATTTCAATGCTTCATTTACCATCTAGTAACTGGACAGTCCAAGGAACCACTTATATGACAAGAGAAATATTTTCAGAAATAAAATCACCGAGGATGTTTTCTGGCCTGATGCCTTCAAGTCTTGTAGAGCAGCACACGTGGCTGGGTGTCACCAGCTCAGAGAGCGCGTGCAGATTCATCATCTTTTCAAGATTTTTTCTTCTGATATCAAAAGCCTCTCTGAAGCAGAGCCTGACTCATGCCCAAGCCCATGGATATGCACAAATTAGAACCGTGGACAAGTATCTGCACACCTTGCCTGCCTGCCCAAGCCGCCTCCTTCCAGTGCAAGAACAGATAGGAAAAAATTGTAGTTTTATACTTGTGTGCAGCCAGTTCTAGAGCAAAGATGGCACAGAGAACCACGGACCCCACTTGTGCTGTGCTGTGAGATTGTTACAGTCATATGATGAGCTATCTAGATTGTTTGGCACCCGAATTGTAATCTGTGGTTACATGCAAGCCCAACTGCAGCAATACCTGCAAATATGGTTACAGCTGATCTACAGCATATCAGCTGGAGAAGCAAATGTATCTGCTCCTTTGCACAGGGAACTTGAACAAAAACTGTTTTGTTTCTCCTCCATGACAAAAAAACAGCCTCTGGGGCTCAGTAGAAGTTTTAGAAAACAGGCTAAAACCAGCTTTCCTGCACTGAAGCGTTGTTATCCTCTGGGATGTCTCTTCCTCCAGTAAAAACTAAAGACCTCAACCATCAAGGAAATAGTTATTTTAAATTAAAAAGAGTAATTCTTCTGATGGCAGATTAAATACGAATTGCACACCGGCACACATTTTTCTAGGTTCAAATTCATATCAAAATATGGAATTGGTCAGAGCATCAAGAAGTGGGGAGGAGAGGAGGCAGGAAAGCCAAGATTTGTGATGTCAGAGCTGACTGGTTGGGCTGGGCTGAGCCTCTCAGGGGGCGGCTGTACCTGCTGTGAAATCCAGTGTAGCTGGAGGTCATTCCTTCAGTGGGGAGGCCAGGACAGACTTTTTGCAAACTCACGTGAAAGGGGAAGGCAACACAGCAACACTTTGCAGGAGTGAGGGAGCCCTGCAGTAAGGCTGAGTTGTAAGAGCCATACTGAGAATGTGATGTCAGACACCCAACAAAAACCCCAAGCATGGGGAGCTGCAGCCTCAAAGCTGATCATCTATAGAGACTTCAGCTGTTTCCCTGGAAAATGATTTCTGGTAGTTAGCATTGCAGTCTTGGACAACAGTCCCATCAGCTGCTTCAGGGGATGTTTGAAACAAGCAGCCCATCACCTGCACCTCAGGAATAGCTGCCTCCTTGTGGGGATGTATCTTCTTAACCCAAAGCAGTGACCAATATTTGGTACCCTGCACCATAAGGCTGGATATTTCTTCTAATTTTCCCTCCTGCCCAGTGTCATGGTGAATATTTGTGATGAATCTCTTCCACTAAATTTCTTTTTAAGAGCCCGAAAGTAAGAAAAGCCTTCATCAAAACAAAATGAGTTAAATATTTTCCTACTTTCCTGAGCAGTTTTGTGCAGACTTGATGCAGTTGGTAATGAGGTTCCAGGTCATTTCTTATTTTGGGTACCATCTGCTGCAATAGGAAATAACAACCAAGCGTATTTTATAAACACCATATGAATATGGTTCATTTTGTCTAATAATGTCCAAAACCTCTCTCCTAAGTGTATGCTGAACTTGAAAAGACCATTCCTGAACATCCGTACAGCTTCAGAAAGTCTATCACTTCCAAGCAGACAGACTCAATATAATTCTTTCGAAATAGATGTTAGCATTTTACCCCAAGTGTAGAAAGTGGGCTGTGCAGGGCCGCTGTGGCAGCCAGCTCTACGTCTATGCATTATGACTTATGCATATTATGCATATTATGACATGACTATGCATGACAGACTAACCGTGGAGACTTTACAAGAAGAAGAAATACGTTAGAATCTGCATTATTCTATCACCTATCCTTTGAGCAGCATTTTTATTCTTGCTGTCAAGAGGCCTTTTGTCATGAAAAAAGATCTGATTATTTTGGAGAAGTCTGTCAAGAGGGCTATTTTACCAAGTGCCTGCAGATGCAACTTGCTAAACTAACTGTTTGCTTCTGAAGATACTCTCTGTTACTGGGATAGCTCCTGCCAAAGCATCTTCATTATGTCCTTACCAGCACTTTCCAGCACCCACCTGTAGTCCTTGCGCAGCTGCTCTTCTCCTCCGTGCCTACCCCAGAAGTATGTGGGAAGAAGTATATAGAAAGGATAAAAGTAGATAGGCTAAATGTGTGGAAGGCATGGATTCTGTGCTATTTTGTCCATGCAATCTGAAGCTCCTGAAACAGTCTGGCACAGGCACCACCGTCAGACATACAGCTCCCTTGGGAGGCACTCCACAGGGTTGATGGCACCCAGCTTTACTGCCTGGAGGAGTTGCTCCCAGGACAGGGAGATAGAGCAATTTGGGGTAATTGCACAGCTAATTTTGGCTGGAAGGAAAAAATCTTCCTGCCAGAGAAACAGTTTAACTACTGGCAGAAACATAGTATATGCCTTCCAGTTCTGTTTGTTCTTCAGCTGTAATTAATTTACTCCTTTGTAAAATTCTACATCATGAATAATGAAATATATTAAATAAGCCCAGGTCTAATAGTGATGCTAGTGCCGTGCCATTAAGGGCCTTATTCAAACAGAGGTAGTTCCCATTGTGTTTTGTTTAAAGAAGGTTTCAGTTCATGCTTAGGCACCACACAAACCAGCGTCTGGTGCTTGAGCAGGTAGGATTTTGTGCTGCAATGAAGAAGTGCCATAGCTCTTGCCCCCTGGTTTTCTCCCTCGTCTGCATTTGCCTGCTGTTCAGGGAACAGCGACCTGTGGCTGTGGCTGGAGGCAGATCGTTCAAGGAATATTTTTTAACTATATTAATTGTATTCTAGAAATCAGATAGATAATGACTGCAAAATTACCCCTTAAATTAGGTGATTAATGACCACATAGATTGTCTCGACTTTTTCTTTTATTTAAGCTTACTTCCGAGGATTTAGCATTTTTATTGAAATTTTTCCCATGGCCTCAGTGGACTGGGCAGAGGCAGCACAAGGAGGAGACAATGCCACCAGGCTGGGACAGATCCCCACAGGAGCAGGGGTGAGACTTCTCCTCGTTGCCTCCCACGCGAAATGTATGGAGCCACTTCTGAGCACTGACCTCTTCCACCTGCCAAGCACAGATTCTCCTTTTGATGCTCTTATCTTTAGTCTGCATGCCATGAGCAGCCATACCTTATGGGACTTTTTCTTCTCGTTTTCCAGCCCAAGTTCCTGTTTAGAAACAGATCTTAGGCAGTCTATCACTAACCAGATTGGCCACTTCTTTCTTCTATTTTCCTCTTCCGTGCAACATTGCCTTGCATTCATTTCAATGTCTTATTTACAAAACTAACCCTAGAAAAGATCATTCTCCCTCTTTTAGTCCCAGACATTACTTCATCTAATTGCAGCACCCTGAATGAGGATCTGATATGTGGGATTGAGTAGCAGGGAGCCCATTTACACTGCTGGCTGCATCTGGTCACGGCTTTCTTCCCAAGCACTAAATTGCCTCCTACCTCAGGCCTGGCCATAGTGAAAATGTACTTGAACAAGGGAGAAGACAGCTGGAAAACAACGTGTCCACATCTATGTGAAAAATAAAGCACTTTATTGTCTAACAAAAAGTAGCTGGCAAAACCAAGAGCAGGAGTTTTCGGAATTCGATTAAAAAATCAGCAGTCCGTGGTGAGATCTGATTTCCAAACAGCTTCTTCCTTGGGGCAGCAGTGCCTGCAGTGGGAGGCTCAGCTGCACCAGGTGACACACCAGCCATGCTGTTCCTTGGCATGAGAGTAGATGCCCTCTCTGTTTGGGCTTTGCCCACCAGCAGCATGGTTTTCTTGATGCTCTTGCTGCATGGCACCACACCAGAGGTGGGAAAGCTCCTTCTGCAGAGAGTTTTGCTCTTGAATTTGAAGAGCAAAAGGATACCTACACACTTGGTTAGAAAGCTGGTCTGCACAGACCTGTGAACTGGGACCTTCACGAAGCCTTAGTAACATTGGTACTGACAAAGGGCAACAGTTAAGATGGAAAAGCTAATAGGTTGAGACAAAGGATGATGATCACTTGCTAATTACCGTCATGGGCAAAGAAGACTCGATGTGGCACTTAGAGACATGGTTTACTGGTGATCTTGGCAGTGCTGGGTTAATGGTTGGACTAGATGGTCTTAAAGGTCTTTTTCAACCTAAATGACTCCATGAGTCTATAAAGTTGGTGGAAGCAATCAGTTCAAAATTTCATTTTCTTCATAAGTTTCGCTCTTTTAGTATTTTTTTTTTTTACTGCTTTTTTATCCCTAGATGTATGTTTGGATTGGTTCCATTTTGGAGGCCAGGTTTTGCATAGTCTGTTACTTTCCAAAGCATTACCCACCCAAACAGGTTTTCAAATGCATTTGAGCCTAGCCAAGATCACAACTTTTATTCATTAACTTTTATTTAGTCATTTATTTACTTCTATGTATTTATTTTCCTTTATTTATGTATCTGTTTATTGATATTTATTTAATGAAATACACACAAACTTTAAAAACTTACACAAAATACTATTATGTTGGGGCATAGAAGCAGAATCAACATTTAAAAACCAGGTTTGAAAGACAGCACATGTTTTTGCATGTGTGTGTGTGTGAATGGGTGCTCTCTGGGTGCATATTTTGTCTGGTTTGGAAGGGTGTGATGCTAATTGCAGAGCGCTGAGTTCTTTGAACATGGGCTTTATGTGTGGATTTCCCCCTCCGGAGTATAAGATTATTTAGGCTGCATGTATTTTTAAAGTAAAATTAGATATCTGTGGAAGGTTTACAGTAATTCACTTTCAATTTAGGGCTGTTTTTTGAACCAGAACAAATAGCTGAGCATCTGTTACCCTGAAAATGTTACAAAATGCAGTCACCAGGCAAAAATCAAGCATCTCTGAAAATTATTATTTTGGCTACATAATCAAGCAAGCAATTACTGCATTATCTACAAAGTATGATCATACATTATTAATACATTTTCAGAGAAAAAGGTTTCAGTAAATGCAGTTTTTCTGGCTTTTATGATACTCAAGACCCAGACGTAATTCTAGCTGACTGAAAATACTTCATGGCTTGTCATTTCCCAGTTTAAGTTGCAGTTTGGTTGGACATGAGAGACAGTAAGGAGGGAGCAGGAAGAACAGAAGGATATGGACATTTGTGTAAGTGATTACAGACATCCTTCCTATGTGTCATGCATATCCAGAGCCAGAGAGCCAATTTTCCAGTGGAAAAAGATTTAATGAATGCAAAGAGTATAGTGTGCTGTGCTATATACAGGACATTGTATTTACATGTTCAGGCAGGCGTTTTTTACTGAGCACCAGAGTTTCACGTGACACAGAGAGAACGTTTTCAGAGCTGGGAGAAGAGCCCAGGAGAGGTGTTCACTGACCTTTGATGTTCTAAGCTGCCATGACTTTACAAACTAATTCCCATCTTCAAAAACATCTTCAAGTGGGATTAATTGCAGTTAATTTTGGCTGTCTGAATGTTAGGCATCCTAGTCAAGCTCCCACCCCAGTTTATTTCTGCAGCCAAAAGAGAGACTGTTTCACCTGTCTTGGATGCTTACCCTGTGACAGGATGAATCACTGTAGCTTACAAAGATGGCATTTATACTGCTGAAGCTGTGGGAGGTGAATCCATTAAACATTAACAGTTTCAGTCAGTTTGTAAATGACTTTTGGAAATGGAAATTAGTTTTCCAATTGACTTGGGGAAGCGAGTGTTACCTCAGCCCTGACATGACTGAGCAGTACATTCTTCTTAATGAGC
This sequence comes from Ifrita kowaldi, assembly GCA_013398055.1. Classification (NCBI taxonomy): domain Eukaryota; kingdom Metazoa; phylum Chordata; class Aves; order Passeriformes; family Cinclosomatidae; genus Ifrita; species Ifrita kowaldi. The sequence continues at coordinate 137,031 of VZRS01006260.1, read as the reverse complement.
TCCACACAATAACCTAATGTCACCAGCTAGAATAGAAAGGTTCACAACCTTGTTTTGGGCAGGTTCTGTCTGGATCCTGCTCTAATTTCTTTTCTAAAAGATGGCTGAAAGTGTATCCTAAACTGTCACCAGGAAATACTTGTGCCTTATGGAAAAATAGCCCAGACTGCTTGGGGACTCATCTGTCAAGACTGCTTTAAAGATAAAGAAAACATGAGTGAAACCTAGCTGGGAAAGATCTGCTCAGAACTTGTGCTAGTGCCAACAGGTCTTCTAGAAGGAAGTTGATGTAGAGAGAGAGAGAGTGTGTGTGTGCGCGTGTGTGTGTGAAAACATTGGCAGGCAGGCATCACAATAATTAGTTATACAAATTACCACTAATGGGTGGCAGCACTGAACGCCATGGGATAAATTCATCCTTGGCATGAAGAGGAGTAATTAATCCTAAATGTACCCTTGTGATGTAGGTAAGTATTGTTATTACCCCCGTTTGACAGGCGCAGAGAGGTGATGTTTTGCCCTTGGCAATTCAGCTTTCCAGAAGACTGACTAACATAATTCATGGTGGAGGATTACGCTATGCTCTTTAGATGACATTCCTTGTAACATTGCAACACTATCCCATAAAGAGACGCACGGGGTAGTCAGGTTTTGGAAAGCTGATTTACAGCTAGAAAATTCAGCAAGCAAGTTCATGTTGAGGTGATCTGGAAAACCTCTAAATACACAACACGGCAGTGTTTATGCTGGCACACATGCGTCAGTAAGGAAAACTTGCTTTTCAGCAATGGAAACTTTCTGAGTGTCTTTTTGCCTTTGAAAATTCACACTTTCGGTACGTAAACAACAGCTCTGCTCAGCTTTTGAGGTTTTCTATAAAACGGTCCCTGATTGGGCTATGGGCTTTTCCCTGCAGCATGTAAATCATCCTAATGCAGTGCTCGAGCCCGTTCCCCTCCCCAGTTTATTTGCTGGTACAGACTCGATGACCATCAGCTCAAAGAGTTCTGCTGCACATTGGTAAGTCTCCCAAGCAAAGGAACATTTTAAAGTCACGCCTTCAAAGATGTGCTATCCATAGCATGAGGAGACTTAAACCGTATACCATATGTTTAGCATATAAAGGTTTCAACACATAGGAAGTTACAGCTGGACAGACAGATTGTATGTTGAATTTCCTCCGTACTGATCTGTAAAGCCCACAAGCTATTTGCATTTCCTGTATGTTTTCATTCAGTGCAAATAATTTTGATAGTAAAAATCAAAATCTACTAGGACACAGAAATCTAGCTTTCTTGGCTGAGAAAGAAGCTTTGGAACAAACAACAACAAGCAATCTAGATTGGCTGGAATTTAAGCAATACTTTTGGTATATGTTTCTAATGCTAGGATGTTGAGGAAAAGAATAGCATCTTATTACAACACAAAAGCACAATCAGGCTGCACGATGTTTACTTCATTACTGTGCCGGTTTGGACATTACACAGGAAAAGAAATTAAAAAATCTATATTTCTTACACCTAGTTCAGCTTTTAATAGTTCTGAGTCAATGAGTTTATCCCTTAAATTTTGCACTTCCTTAAATTTTAAGAATAAGTAAAATGTTGAAAATACAAATTTCTGGTTTCTTTTCTCAGAGAACTGTTGCTTGGGACCATTCTGAAACACTCAGAGGCAAATAGTCTTTGAATACTTTCTTAATTTTGAAACTCCAGGTACAGGACACCAGTTTTTTGAACTGATGTACATTAGTAGAAAATGTCTTACAAAAAATAATTTAAAAGACACCCCAAGAGACAGCTCATCGTAACATTCTCATGAGTATGTTCCCTTCTGTGAAGTGTATGATCACCTTCATGTAAAGTGCAAAAAAATTTTAAGTCAGTCTTTGGAGAACTCTTAGGAGCTGTAAGCATTTAGGTAAGTATTAAAATATGTTAAAATAAAATGCCCTTTAAAACATGTAGGTATCCTAACAACCTAAACTCTGGCATTCTACATTTGGACAAATGGCCATGTCTAAAAGCATCCCCCAGCCTGCTAGGCTCTCCTGTCTCCTGAGAAGGGCAGGGGGCTGAGAGGCACAAATTCAGGCTGGGGCAGATCAGAGTGATGAACAAGTGCCAGGGACTATTGAAGATGCCACCTGCTGGCCCCGTGAAACATGTGGCTCCCAGCAGGAGTGCCTGGGCTGGCCACAGTCTCCTGTGAGGAGCGAGGGAGGCACTGGTGCCCCGACACCACATCAGGCTTCACAGACAGAGCTACCCCTCAAACTTCCCCTTAAATAAGCTATAAACTAGGCTTTATATGCCAGGAATGAGCACCTGACAGAAAGCAGTCAGGCTTTCCCCATCTCCAGCTGGGGTGCCACTGCCAGCTGCTTTCCAGGGCAAGGTAAAAGAGCCCCGTGCTGAGACCCTCAGCAGCAAAAGGTAGCCCAGCTTCTGCTTCTGTGATCCCCTCTCTGAGCTCCCTTAAATCACAGGGAATGGAGCCACTAGAGTGCCATTTCTGTCCCTTTCGGAGTCTGTGTGGTCCATATGTGGGACATTTTGCAGTCTGCAATATCAAAGACTCCAAAAATGTTGGCTTTTCATCCATGCTCAGAAAAAGCCAGGATGCAAATCACTCAAATGTCTTCAGAAGCCCTTGGGAGCAAAATAACGTAGAGTTATTGCCTCTCTCATGGAAGCAGTGGTTGCCACTCTGGTTAAAGCTGTGTTGTACACTGAGGAAAGAATAAAGGTCTAAAATGCCTGGTAAAGAGAATTACAAAAGATTTCAAGCTGAGAAGAACAGTGTAGAAATTGGAGTGTCTCTTCTCGAAATTATATCCCACCACTGAGAGAATCACCGCTGCACTGCACACTTCCGAGTGTATTTGTGTGCATACACACATGTGTACACAAGGAGAGAGGAAGAAGAGAAACCCCCCGAACCAGGCGGTTTCAGTTTAGCCCCATTGCAAAACGAAGGTGGTTTATTATATTTTTGTCTGGGTGGAAAGAAAGCAAACGGCCCTTACTGGGAAAGCGGTGGGGCCTGCCTGTCCCGTGAGCCGCAGATGCTCAGGAAGCCGAAGCACTGGTGCAGCTTCTGCATAGGAAGCGCTGCCCTCCCCGAGCCCCCCGAGCCCGACGCAGCGCCCCTGCCCAGCGGGCCCCGCTGCCGCTGCCCGCCAACCCCCGCCGCTTATCTAAGGTACGGCGGCTTCCTCGCACTCCGCCGGCTGTGTGGCAACCTGCTGCTGTTTATTGCATAACAAAGCCGTTGCATAAGAGGATCTTAAGAAAGGATCAAATAATTAACAGTGAATAACTGCCACTGCGTGTTTTGACCATCTGACTCCCGGACAATACTTAGGGGGAAAATAAAGCACCGTGAGAGAATCTGTTTCCTGAAACGGTGCACAGCTGATTTAAATCCGATGTCAGTTCTTCCATCTAAAGACTCAGCCTTAATTAGTCCAGACCAAACCAGCTGGGGCTTAATCATTAGCCTATTTGTCTAATGTTGGTTATCTTTCACAAGCCCAAGGGAAAACACAGATCCTTGCTCTTGTGACCTCTTGCACATCTGGGCTCTGGCCCAGCACAGCCTGATGTGCCCCCGTGTCATCCCTCACCGCAGGACCAAAGCGATGCTTAGTTGGTCCACTGTGAATTATTGCACTAAAAGTACCCAACTATAACTTGGTCAAGTACAACTTTCTACCAAGAAAGAGGTACAGAAACTTGCCCAGAGATGGGCTAAATGGCATCAGGAAGGTCTTCTCCTGCTGAAGCAGCTGCAGACAAGAGCTCCCCTGTAGCTGCTAAGAGCATGTATGAACACAGGGGACATTTTGCAGAATACCTGACTTTGCAGGTAAAGTACCATGGGAGGATGAGCACGCAAAGATTCTCTGGGTGTCCCCACCCAGATGACATAGCTGGAGAGAATTTGATTTTTTTTTGTTCACTGTTGTATCACCATTTTCTAACTTCTGTAAGAGAAGAATAATATCCCCAAACTTTGTGAAATTAGGCAGGTGAGTTTGCAGGCAGTCACAGAGCAGTTAGAAACCCTGGACCAGATGACAAGTTGGAAATAAGATACGTCATAAATGGGCATCCATAAAGACTTGTCCACTACCATATTACAGCACCTTTTATTTGCGAACTAAAAAAAGATTTCTCATTGAAGAAAGCGATCTAACTCCTTGGACAAGGAACTTTAGGTCACAGTTCTTGATAATCACTGCCAACTTACAGCACAAAGGAGAAACACTCTTTTCTGCTGCTGAATTCCAAGTCTTTGGTTGAGATGGTCAATGAGGTCTGTTGGTAGGAACACAAAATGGCACTGCCTGGGAGCTCATGAGTCAGTCAAGAGCCTCCTGACCTCATAATTGCGTCACCCATAACATTTAGCACCTGAAGCTCTGGCAGAGGATAGGCACAGATTTGGGAGCCTTCTTCAGCCTTTTGGGAAGGGAAGGGAGAACTCTGCCAAAAACTAATGCAGGATGCTGCCCTTGCCTCAGTGCGAGGTGGCAGACATGTGCCCAGATGCTGGGCAGGATGAGTATTCTTTCCTTGGTATCCTAAGGCAGTGCTCAGGCATATAAAGAAAATTATCTGTTATTATTCGTCATCCATAATAAAATGGTATTAAGTCAGAATCTGCTATTAACTCTTTAGTGGCTGGACTTAGATTCTTCCAGCATGAGTTACACACTAATGCAAAATGCATTATGCTTTTATGGTGAAATCCCACTAATTGCACCAAGAGGTTAATTAAACTGTAGAGAAGAAAATAAAGAGGCTTTTAGAATGAATTATTCAGAAGGTCGTTAAGAATCAGGCACACATGAGAAGCATGATACTTAGAAATCCTAAATGTAAACACACATTCCTGGATTAATGTGAGATTAAGAAGATAAAGAGAAGTTATCTATGTGTTGCTACTAACTATTGTTAAACAGCAGAGTTACCCTTCATGCCTTTAAGAACCACTTAATTGAGAGCATTTCTGGTGCAGAGAACTAAGAAGGGTGAGATGGGTGCTCTGAGGCGAGCAGTATCAGACCCCAGAAGGCTCCCTCATTCTGTGCTGGCCACTTGGGTCTCCTATCATCATGGACCTCCTCATCCCTGCTTCAGGTAGCACAGGTTGGGTTCAGTGGCTGCAAATACATCCTAACTCTACTGACACCAAATCACCAAGTGCCATGATCGCTGGGCACCACCCACTCTGAAGTGTAAGCGGTCACCGCCTGCCTTTGCCCACCACTGATCACCTGGATGTGCAGACTCAGATGTTCATGCATCCCAAGGGCACTGACTGCTCCTCAGTGGTGGAAATCAAAACAAATGAAGCCCAGGTTTTTTTGGGGGAGGCAAAAGAGTGGCAGTTGCCTTCCTGCTGCCTTGGCCCCAGTGTGGGCGTGACTCTAACAATGAGATCATTTTTCTTTCTTCTCACTCTTGTCTCTGCTCTCGGAGCTGATTTTGACCAAAGCTGGCCAGCTTAACTCTACACCAGCCCCCCATCCCACAGTGTGAGTCACCTCCTGAGCTGTCAGATGTATGAGAAGTCTCAATCACAGATGCTTTTTCTCTGAGAAGACTTTCCTTGACGGATGCTGTGGTGATCAGCAGCTTCACCAAGACAGGCCCTTGCGGTATTTTCTGAACACTGAATGCTCTGTTTGTCTCCCATTATGAAGCTACAGTGCAGCCACTGGTATTTTCAGCTATACAACAGCCATTTTACACTTTGAAGAAACAACAAATGCATGAAATAATGTGAGCTTTCTAGGCCTGAGCCTCATAGTTAGCAAGTCTCCACTGGGGCAAAGAAAAGTGAGGTTATAGTATATATAAATTATACTTATGCTGCGTTTGTGGTCCCTTTATACAGTCGGAAAGATATCAAAAGGTAGATGAACATTAGGCCTCCAGCCTAGATTACATCTATTTGAGTCAAGGGGACCAAAGGGGTTTGCAGTGATAAAACATGGTGCTTATCTCTGGCTCTGTGAGATCTTTTGTCTTTAGCTGTCTTGAGGTGCAGTCTGCAGATCATTTTAAGAGCTGTAATAGAGGGGGAGTAGGAATAATGCTATATCACTGTCCCAGCCTGGAGCTGTGCTCTGTTACCCTTCTCTCTCTATGCTTAATAGAAGGATTTGATAATGCAAACTCTTGAATGTAATTTCTTTTCATTATTAACCAGCTGAAAACAATTTATTGCTTTACCTTGAAAGTAACTCCCTTATATTTCCATTGAGAAATGGCTACTGTGGAGATGAAAAGATCCTGCTTTCCCCAAGCCAGCTGAAATATTTGAAAATAAATACTGCAAAACATTCACTTGAATTCTTCTGAATAAACTGGATTTCAGGTTGAAGAGCAAATAGAGAACAAGGCTTGGGGATGCCAGGTCCCAGTGTGGTCATTCAAAATGACAGATGCTTTGCAAGTTCAAGGATCTATGTCAAGTCTCTGCCACAGTGAAGGGGCATTCTTGTAAGGTCAGCTGCTGTCATGAGATGTTTGCTGTGATCCTCCCTCTCTAAATGGATTGATGTGGGCACTCCTGCAGCCTGGATTTGGCCAGGATAAAGAGCCAGAGGGATAAATTTCTAGGGGAAGCTTGAACCCAGTGCTTCATGATGTTTCACAAAATTTATACTCCACAGAAGAATAATTTCCTGTCACTAGAGAAACACCCACTTCTCCATCAAGACAGAGACATGACCTTTAAGTTTTGAGGAGTCTTTCTTTCTGATCACCTTTTCTGGGTTCATTTGTAACTTGCAAGATGAACGCTGTGTTTGAAGCTAGCTAATTCACAGTCCCTGATACCATAACCAACATTGTCACCTGAGAGGCAAACCACTAAGTGCCAAATAACCTCCTTGGAAAACAGGCTCTTTGCTCCTGAATTCAGTCTGCTTTGCTAATGGTGGCATTTGCAGCTGCTGCTGTGGAGCTGACAGGCTCCAGCGACTGAGCATCCTGCACAGGGTCCAGCCACCACGGAAGCCAACTGAGCAGACTGAGCTGCACTGGGGGGTGTGCATGGGCACACAGGGTGATAGGGAGTGTTTGTGGAAGGCATTTCACTGGCTGCTGGCTCGGCTTCTCCCAGGTGAGCTGGAGAAGGGGCAACAGGGCACTGCCAAGCACTTTCCAGATTTGCAAGAGAAAGTGGTGGATGAGGCAAAAGGGGACTGAAGTCTGGGTGAACTCCCCTAAAGCTACCACCCTCCCCATAGCCCTCACCAAGCATGAAAAAAATGTTTGCTTTGCCCCACCAAGATCTGTGCCTCTGAGTTATTTCTGAAAAGGAGCCTGTCTCCTCTGCCAACCTCCCTGTGTGCTGCCCAACCACTCCTCCATCAGCTCTTTCTGCATCCCACCTCACCCCACAGATTTCCAAATGCATCCCACTTTTACACAGTTCCCTCCTCAAATTCTCTGTCAGGGAGAACTGCTAATTCACACACACCACCCTGGTCCTTAAAAGCATTTCCTCCATGCCATGAACAGCCAGGACTTACATAGGCAATTTTACAAGCATTACTAGATCTTTGACATCTCAGGTACCACTGGGTTTTATTCGTCTTAATTTAGAAATCTTTGCCTAGTGTGGTGGATACCTTCAGTCTGAGCAATGCTTCTGCCTTAATCCTTGTGACTGTAGTCTTAAGACTCCATGGTCTAGCAAGGGCAGAGCGCAAAGCACTCCATGAAAATATGCCCCAGGATTTATTTTTTGAAGGGCAGAGTCATCTACATGCCCTGCTATTGTGGCTTTAAGTGCAGATGTCTCACAAATGTGCAGAATTTTTTCACTCTTCCTCCAAAAGGAAAAAAGCAAGTGACACGACATGTGCTGTGTGCCAGGGTTTGTTTTACAGGAGAGGATAGGATATGTGCCAGGACAAGGTGTCACCATTTAACTTACTTTGCTGAATATTCAGATGAAGCTGGTGGCACATCAGCTCCCTGCTTGCTCTTGGCATCGAGCTGTCCTGCTCGGTAGCTCCCCGTCTTCTGCTCGTTGGCTGCCGAGTTGTCTAAGCTCATTTGTCCCCTCAAGACGGTGTGAGCCACACTCTCACTGCTTTTTCTGTTGAGATGTGAAATCTTAAAATGAGATCTTAATAGAGTTAAAAAATCTGTTAGCTATTCTTTTTCACTTGTGTCTACTGCTAGCACAGCACAGTCGTTAAACGAAAACTTTTATGCCTCCTTACACTACCAGCTATCTCAGTGGTTGTGGGGCTGATGAAGTGTGATGGAAGAAGGGTTGGAATTCAGTTCCTGAAAGAGTTTTGGTTGTTCTTATGGGAAGACAGTCCAGTTTGCAGGCAAAGTGAGATGGACTTACCACACTCTTCCAAAGTGTCTGTCCAGTGATGACTCGGTCATGTCATGCAGAGCAGTGGATGCCAAATGCACTTGAACACAATAGAGTGTGGTGTAATTGTCTCTAAACTGTTTGGGTGCATCACATAACAGCCACCATTGCACAGGTGATGAAGCAGAAAGTTAATCAGGGAGAGGTGGAAGTGTTGGGTGGGAGCGTTGATCTGCTGGAGGGCAGGAATGATTTGCAGAGGGATCTGGGCCAGCTGGATTGATGAACTTAGGCCAGTGGGATGAGGTTCAACGAGGCCAGGTGCTGGGTCAGTCTGGGGGCAGAGTGGCTGGAAAGCTGCCTGTCAGAAAAGCACCTGTGGGTGCTGGTCCACAGTGGCTGAACATGAGCCAGCCTTGCCCAGGTGGCCAAGAAGGCTCTTCTAGCCTCATGTAGGATCTGCAATTCCTAACGTGTTTCTGGGAGGTATTTACTAACCTGTCCTTAAAGTGCTCCAGGATGGCATTTCCACAGCCTCCCACATTAATACTATGGTACTTCACTGCATGGGTAGAAAGTGAGGAAAAAAGTTTCGTGTTTCCTCTGCTACTGTTTCTTGTTCTAATCACAAGGCATCTGGAAAGTAGTAGGTTTTTGGTACCTTTTACAATGATCCTTTATTTGGCTTTTGTTTGTCATCTAACTAAGCTCAGCAGAAAGCCCTCTGTGAAGGAGTACAGTTAAAACCAGTGTGCACATGCAGCTGTACAATCCTCACAACCTGGAGGCAGGGGGCTTGCTGCTTTTCAAAATCTGAGCTCTGGCTCTGAGCAAAGTTCCTGCCATTCCTACATTAACTTGTCTGCTTTGGGTTTGGTGATCAGTCTGGTGATCAGTNGTGCACATGCAGCTGTACAATCCTCACAACCTGGAGGCAGGGGCTTGCTGCTTTTCAAAATCTGAGCTCTGGCTCTGAGCAAAGTTCCTGCCATTCCTGCGTTAACTTGTCTGCTTTGGGTATGGTGATCAGTCTGGTGATCAGTCTGAGACTGGTTTTGGAGAAAAAGAGCAGGCATGTGGCCTCTGAACCCCTCCTGTGCAGCAGCAATTCTTGCTCAGCTGACAGGTTGGTGGTGTGTTGGGAGTGCAGAGGAAGGGGGACAATATCTGGCCACTGGTTGCAGTGCCTGCTCCTTGTCTAAAGAAGACAACTCTGGAGAGCACATGAGCCGAAGGACCTCTGAAGCTATAGAAATGCCTTGAAGGGGCCTTTAGCCAAGTCTGGTTTCTCCCCAAACTATCACCCACGTGAATCTAGAATAACTTTGAAAGAAATTTTACTTACCTTGCTATAATCCAGCTCTTATAATACTGAATGTCCTTATTGGTGTTAAATAGACATCTGTGATTTCACAATAAATGGAGACACAGGAAGGTCTAGTACTGCGGGATATTCGTAACAATAATGAAAAGGGATGTCCAGTGCATTGCAGAAGAAAAGACAGAAGCATCTCTTCCTCTACTCCAGTGTTTATCACTAAATCAGATGTATTTGAGTCATGTGAAAGCAGCTTGCTGGGCAAGATGTAGCATCTACAGAGAAATAGCACATGATCCTATACATTGGGTCGACATCATAACACACAAAGAACACACCCCAGAATATATGTTGGTATAATTCTGGCTTTTCTGACCTCTCACATGGGTGGCATGAGGCATGAGTTTGTCATCTTTATAATGCCATTTAAACATGGCAGGCTTATGTGTGTGAAAGTAAGCCTTCGTTTCAAGGCAGGAAGGCAGTAGGTTTTATTGAAGGACATCATCTTTTTGCAGTGAGGAAAGCAAACACTTCCTCTCTTCCTCCAGACTGTTCAGGGAAAGTGACTCCCACACTGGAAAGTAGCATTCCCAAGCTCATTGAAATTCAACAGTCTTCAAAGCTACTGAAAACAGATATTAAAAATACAGTTTTTGAATAACCCCACTAAAAGCTTATGCTATGGGCTAGAACGAATTTAGAGAACAAAATCGAGACTTCAAATTCTGGAAGAGTGAGGAAAAAATCATCTTGAAACAGAAGTATAATGTTAATTGGTAATTATGGCATGTAGTCAATGCAGGTGGAACTGGAAACCCTAAAAATGCACTAGTAAGTGAATTCACTAATAAAGGCTGTGAAAACATAAAAATGGTTTCAAAGAAGGAAACTAAGAATACAACATACGCGTCCTTTTTTAACAGTCCAGAAATGTTTTAATGCTTCCACAATGTATTTCCAAATCCTCCTTTTTTCCAGGAACTACGACTCCAAGGAAAAAAAGAAAAAGTAATCCATGTACTAGGAGATTCACAATAACGTTGTTGGGGTTTTTTTACACTACTTATGATGGTGGATATCTGCATTTTAGACTCCAGTACACACTGGAGTAAATTGATTTTTAATAACCAGCTCCTGTTTACCCCTCATGCCTTATATACCCATGTGACAGGAGCATTAAAACAGCAATATCTTGTTATATTCCAACCTCACACTCTGCTAAAGCAGAGCTTGCAGTTGTAGCTGTTTGGGAAGTGCTGCACAAAATTAAGCCCCTGGGCTGTTTGTTGTACACAAGCCTCCCAAAGCTGATATAACAGTTCCAACCCAGCTTGAGAGAGGGAGCCAAGAGGGATGTGCAGTATCTTAATAAATATTTCAGTTCATGTTTACATAGTATACAACTTTGCAAATAACACATAAAACATTTTTGAAAAATCTTTGAAACAGAAACCTTCAGGTAGTATGCATTGATGCTTTCTTCACGACAGCCTCCTCCCCCTCCTCCTTCTCCTCCCCTCTGCTGAGATCACAGAAGTCAAATACAAGAACTTAACACACTATTTACATTCCTGTTCTTTAGCACAGAGACACAGACTTTTCCAGGCACTGAGCTTCTTAGCTTCCTGAGTCTCAGACAATATCCAAGGATCCTGTTCATGTACCTTCCCAGAGGACATCCTTCTTACCAGGGGCTGCAGGGCAGGATCTCCCAGGGAGGTATTGCTGGAGATTTGAGAGTGTGGAATGAGCCATCAGGCTCAGGTGCCTGCAGTGGGATTTTGCTAGGATAATTTAACTCCTTTGGGTCTTTCTGAATTCCTGAAAAGAGGAATGAAAGTGAAGAGTTTCTGTCTTGGCCCATCATCTGAAGAACCATGTTCAGGCTCATGTATGCCACAAGACAGGGTGAACATCTATAAATGACAGCATGAGGCAGAAACACAGAAAAATCTGCTCTCAACCCTTCTGATTATGAGTAAGAAATCTGAATCAGGGTGACACAGAAGTGCTAATCCCTGTCCTGCTTATTTCTACAGATTTTTTTGAATGTGCTGATGCTATTAGTGAAAAGAGGAGAAGGCACATTAATAGGAGTTAGCTCTGCTTGGGTCTGGGCCTGTAGCAGGGACGGTGAATAAGCTGTGTACTGCAGGAAGGCTACTGAGCATTTTTGATTCCTGCTTTTCCTCTTCAGAGCATGCCTTACATTGGGCTATTTTTATAAAACCCTATTTTAAAAATAGATAGCTTCCTTCCTGACCAGGACACATCAATGACATTTATTGGCAATCCTGTATGCTTTACATTTTGTTTCTCTAGTCACATTATCATCAAGTAGATGTGTATGTGTAGGGTGGCAGGGCAGTCACTTCCAGAGAGAACATGCTTGTGCTTCTGAGAACCCATTTGTTCAGGAGCCAATACATTCACTTGTCTGGTAACAATACCTACTCATAAACAAAAGACTGTTCACAAATATCTATACAAACAATTGCATTAAGGCAGATGAAAAGAATGTAAGCATAGTTGATTGAACTGTGAATCCCTGGGAAAACAATTTTCCATCAATTGCCCGATTCTATCCACTCAATACTTTGAGAAGCATGTATCAATGGGCATGGTAGTGCTACACGACTTGCCCTCCTGTCACATGTTCCAGTATCAGCACCCTCTGACCACCATTCTCCAGCCTGATTTGGCAGGATCTGTGCAGCAGGCTATGAGCAAGCTCTGGTACAATCCTACACCAGGTGTTAGCACCAGCTGTCTTCTGTCCAGGACTGTCCAGGCTCGGTTGTTTCATGGAGGGTGCACTGACTATGCCTGTTACAGGGTGGTCCTCAGCTTTACAGGGCTGGTTTGAAATAGGGGCTGCTCTCTGGTGTGCCAGACACCCTGTGGTACAGCTCCATTACGCTGCTCATGGCCACCCAAATGTTCAAGGTTTGGTGCCTCTGTGCAGAATTGGCACCATCCATCCAGCATGGTCTCAGCATCACCAGCTGTGGGCCCAGTGGGAACTCCTACAGGGAGGTCCTGACTGTCCTGTTAGGAAGCTCTATGTTTTCTCTAGACTGGAAGACTTGTTCAGTCTGAGCACGTATAAACCCCATTATTTTAATTTCCCATACACTGGTCTCAGTCAGAAGTGGTTATTAAAACCACTCATCTTGATTCTTCATCACTGTGGTTACTTTGTGCTTTTTGACCCTCAAATGAAGTGTGCACAGCACGCCTGTGTTCATACCCAGCTGTTAGTTGGTGTATTACATCTGGGATGGTAAGATAGTCGAGAAGGAGGATGAGCTGCACGATAGCATCAAGGTCAGTAGTGAGATGTCACTTTGGTTTTGATTAACTTGCAGAGTGACACGAGCTTGGTGCCCTGACCCAGAGAGCTTGTACCCAATTCAAGTCCAGCCCAGGCATAAACTGCCTGAAATTTGAGAGAAGGGGAAACAAGTTTAGCTGTTCTTTAAGCTTGTGTAAATACCTTTGACAATTTCTAAAGTAAAATTACTGCCACAGAATAGACTCTCTATAGTTTAAGATCTGTGAAAGGGCAGCATCTACCCTTGGCAGAGCAGTGCAGATTTGCACCATTCCAACATCAGATTTCTCATTAAAAATCTGACACACACCAAGAAATTTAAGCACCCACAATGGATATTGTTTACTTGTTTGTAGCATTTTAGGAGCAACAGGGAATTGTGATGGATTCAGTACAATTTGAATTAAAAAGCTAGCTAGATACTTCACAGGCCTTTCAGACTGATAGCTAATCCCTGTGAAAAGGGCTATGAAATGAAATGATAATTTCAGGGCTAGTTCCATTTGCTTACTTAACCCAAAAACCTTGTTAATGCCTATTAAAATAAAATCCAGTGATCAACAGCTTCTCATGTTTATGGGCTGTCAAATTAATTTCCATAGAGCCGCACAGTCTTTGCTGTCATTGTTGACCAAGGGTTAATTCACTGCAGGAAAAAGTGCGACAAAATACATCACTTTAATCCCTTTCTTCTGCAAAGATGAAGCAGTAGGAAAGGAAAAGTAACAACTGGGAAAATGTTAAGATCCGGAATTTTTTATATAAACTTGTCAGCCATTCCTGACGTCTTCTGTAATAAACACTCAACAATAAACAGTGAGGACTTTTCTTAAATCTCCATAACATAACAACTTTCAGAGGAAAAAAAAAAAAAACCTGTTCAAAGATTTTTTCTGAATGCATTTGCATTTCCAGGCTTTGTTGTGTTATCTATGTAAAATGAAGCAGTTGCTCTCTCACCATTAACCCTTTAGAGAGTACTCCTCAGCACCAAAGGAGAGTCCTGTGCTGAGCATGTCAGAATTTGGAAACTAGGGTATGTAGACTAGCAAAATCCTGGCTTTATGGAAGCTTCATGCCACAATTGTCCCAAACTTTGTGAGTCTGCATTTCATTTATTTCTTTCACCCCTGCAGTCTTTTTCGCCAACATTCCTGTACTTTTTACTGAACTGAGGCTCTCCATAAACCAGTATTTCCAAAACTCCTGGCACTCCTTATCCATTCCACAGTCCTAGCATTACATACCCAGCCATCCTCCCCCATACCAAATCTCATCATACACCACATAGCCTCAGCCACTGAGCAGTTTCTGTTTTCCAAGTTAGTTTCCTACTAAATAAAAGGCAAAGGATCTCTACACCAACATTTGTTTTTTCTATTGTTATCCAAGACAGGCTGCAAATGCTAGCGCAGCTTTTGCACCAAATAAACCAAATGAATGAACGAAATGTTCAGAGGCACAGATGTTTTCAGAATAAGATGGGGCACTTGGTTCACACAATTGTTCTGCCTTTTTTTTTGTTTTCCTGCATGGTTCTTTCCTGTGGAGTGTAGGATATATTAACTTGCAGCCGCAGAGTACTTGAAACACATCTACTGGATCAGCCTAGTGCATCAGTGAAAGATGGCTAACAGTCTTCCTTTTCCTGTGCAGCTGTTGTTTGCAGAAAGGGATAATTTTTAAGTTGATTTATTTACCTTAGACTTTTTTCCCCCCTTCTTTTCTTAATCAGCGATCATCAGCACGCTAATTGTTGCTAGTAGCTTTGAAACAATGAGTAAACCTCATTGATACAATTAGGAATTTAATAGAAAAACATCCTTGACATGCAGGTGGAAAGCTAAGGACTTTGTCTTCAGAAATGTTGATATCACAGAGTTCCCAGTTTAAAAAAAAAAAAAAAAACAAAACAAAACAAGACAAAAACCAAAAAGAAACAGAGGTCCACATATTCAGTTTGAAAAAAACCAGAAAGTCCTCAACTTGGTCTTTTAATATAATGGACAAAATTTATGTATGGTTTTCATGGTTTTAGTAAATCCCTACTTGCTGTAAATTATTCCTGATGTGATTTGACAGTCCACTGTGCTACAACAGAGTGGTCTCCACCAGCAAGGTCCCTTGGTTGCAGAAGGTGGGCTCAGGAATCCACCAGGCCATTCAGAGAGGGCACAGAAACCATAGGTATCACTGCTGCCCCAGTCCTGAGAACCAGCAGCTGCAAAGACAATGCTATCAGTTCACACCAGATAAAACTTTCTGCCTTCACAGGTAGGGAACACTTAACCTTGTTGCTGTCTGTAAAACACGTCGCTCAAGTGCTGCCTCCACCCTCAGTACAAGGCGCAGGGGTGCCTAGGGAGGTCAGGTATAGCCCCACATTCCGCCCATACGATCCCTGTTTTCCATTTACTGATGCTTCCTGCAAAGCTCCTCTTCCCCATTCACTGTTCTGTTTGTTAGGGGGGTTTTTCTCTTTCTGTCTTACTGGTGGAGGCTGCCTCTCTGTGGCAAGAGCTTGCATGGAAGGTGGTTCTGCAAAATCCCTCTGCCTGTAGCTTGTGAAATGTGCAAGGGCATCAGTGCACTCCTGGGACAGTTCTCATGAGCTCCCAGCAAAACACTGGAAAGCACCTAGGAAACTCCTCATTGTGCTTTGAGCAGCTGAGGGCTTGCACGTTTCCTGGTTATTAACTGGCCTGCCAGCAGTGCCATAGAAATCACAGAAATCACAGAAATCAGAGAAAGTATTGGCTTGGAAGGAGTCTTAAAGATCACCTAGTTCCAACCCCCATGCCATGGGCAATATAAAACTGGTTAAAAGGTTTTTTGGCAGCCTGAGATGACAAAAAACCATTTGTGCTCTGGGGAGGGATGGGACCTCATTTCTTCACCCACAGCAGCTCATTTCACTAGCAGAAAATTTCAGAAGAATCAGACTGCCAAAGGCTCAACATTTTGTTACTGCAATAGAAACCCTCTCCTCCAACCAAAGCATTTTTCTCTTTTAACACGTGTCTGCCTTACAGGGTTGAATTTGGCTGTAAACAGATATGAATCAACTTTCTTGCATGGGAAAGTGCCCAGACATCACGACGAAAACGCTTCTGAGGAAAGGCACGTGTTCTGGCATCTTACTCTGTCAGTGCCACATCACTCCTTCGCCGCTGGCCTCCAGGGCTTCTGGGGAGATCAGGGTACCATGACCCACGGCTCGTGGCCAGGCCATGCACTCTGTCTCTAGAACACTAATTATCAAACTACAGACACTGGTAATTATTGAGGGCAGGGGTGGGGGAGGGTGAGAGACAAGGCTCGGACGAGCAAATTGTATTTGTGCTGCTGCTTTTTAATGCTGCTGGTTGACCATTACAGGCAGGATACAGCAACCCAAAGTGTTTGCTTCTCCCACAAGCCTGTTTTTATCATTTCAAAAGGAAAAAGTAAATCGGAAAATAAGTTGATTCTCTTCTAATAATGAATGGCCACTGCTCTGTGGCCCATAAAAGGCAGGGCTATCTGCAGCACAGCAGGCACAAGGACTTGGCAGGAGCCACCAGGGCCCTTTATCTGTTTTCCCCTTTCAGAAGAAGGAAAGCTGCTGTTTTTCCCTTTCCTG
This sequence comes from Ifrita kowaldi, assembly GCA_013398055.1. Taxonomy (NCBI): domain Eukaryota; kingdom Metazoa; phylum Chordata; class Aves; order Passeriformes; family Cinclosomatidae; genus Ifrita; species Ifrita kowaldi. Next base: position 120,399 of record VZRS01006260.1, on the reverse strand, counting down.
TTTCTTTGCTTGGGGAAATCTGTTACTTCCCTCAAGGTTTACATCCTGACCTATGTAAATCTTTGAACTGCTCTTTTTAGCATTTCCCTTAGGGAGGCTTCTCACTGAGAAACAAGGCTTCAGGAACACGGGATAGCGTTATTTATACATCTGACATTAGTAACTTATGAGGCAGTATTCATCAAAGAATTGCTTAGGTTTGTCCATGCTACAGTCACGCAGTGTAGCTCACAATAGGGGGTGATTTTCCTCAATTAAATCTCTTGCTACTGTTTAGAACAACAGCCTTAATGTGCTAATGTTGTCTGTCTGATTCCACTGGTGTTTTAAAATAGGATTCATCCAAAACTGAATATTGATTTAGGTACACTTCTCATTGTATGATTTTTTTGTATGTTGTCTGTTTGTTTGTTTGTTTGTTCTAAAGCAGGGCACAAATTCCCTATATCTAAGAAAAAAATGCAAAAAAGAAGCTTTGTTACTAGCCTGTGACCATGGAGTATCTCTACTTCAGGTCTTGTACAGATCCTGCAATCAGCAGCAGAAAGAAAAAGAAGGGGACTCTTGAGAAAGGGCAACAAGGATGCCTGCTTACATCTGAAAGCCCTGTGAAAGGAAAGTGCAACGAGGGGCAAGATTCAATTAGTAAGGAACTAAGAAAAGTACAGCCCTACGAAGAGAAAAACCTAATTGCTCTGTACTGTTATTGGGTATTCTGCACGTCAGTACAGCTACTCCTGCGAGCCACACCCTTGTTTTGGGAAGCACCTTACACTGGGCAACCTCTCTGGGCTTTGGTGTGCTCAGTGGCCAGCATCTGCTTCACCACCCCTGGAACCCAGGACCCTGTGCCAAGATCGCAGGTGCTGCTGTCCAAGTGCCATCTGCTTCCCCCTTCCCTCCCCTGCTCCTGGTTGCCTCCTCCTGCAGTGACAGACCAGCAGAAGCCCAGAGTGATGGTGAATATGGCCCCAGCCCAACACGGGCCTCGCCAGGGTGGCACTGCAATTCAGAGTGGGCTTTGCTTTAGGGAGATGACCATAACTTGTCAATCTGCCTGCACTAGCTCTGAAGTGAAGGCATGCCACAAGTGCTGTTGGAGAGACGTGTTTTCTCAGTGGGTTATAAATAATTGAATTCTGATGTTCATGCAAGTCCTTTAGTTTCCTCTGCTTAAGCATTTTGGGAGTTTTGTTCTTCTCAGGCTTTCTGATTCCTAATCCTGTCAATAAGCAATGGAGAAATAATCTTTCTGAAAATCTTTTGCTTTGGCACTTTTTTTGTTTTTTCTAATAGCATCTTCTTAACTACTCTCGTAGCAGTTGTACCTGGTCATCTTGAGGAGGCATTAGATATCTGGACCACATACATCTTGCCCAACATTAGCCATTGACCACAGTAGTAGCTGCCTGCATCTGAACTCAATGTCGAGGTGTCCATCCTGCCAGAGATTTTGTCAGCTGAGATGTCGTAATCCATCTAGGCAAATCTGGTCAACTACTTTAGGCAAGAGTAATTGCTTTCTGCATTTCATTAACTCTGATTACTCTAAAGGGTGCTTAGCTGCCAAGCTGGAATGCCTCAGAGGCACCTAAAGTCAGGTTAAGAGTCATCTTTTTCTTATTACTCTGTTGTATACAGCAACCACCTGATTGCTGACCCAATCATTTTAATATCTGAGCCTCTAGTCAGCTGCATTTTCTGAAGTTCATTTAAATGCTTGAGGATTGTTTGTTTGCTTAAAAAATGCTGAAGGGCAGTACGAAATTCACCAAACAGCTCAAGCTTGCAATGCATGAGCTGCAGTGGTGTGCAGAGTGGAGGCAGAGTGCCTCACTGCCAGTTCCAACAGTTCTATTTTAGATCTACAAAAGATGCTACAGCATGGAGGAAGGTTGTGAGAGTCTCCCAGGGCTTGTGTTTATCACCTTGCTGCAGTGTGGCAGCTGAAAAGCTCCAGAAGAATGGCAGTGAAACACACTTCCAATAATTCTTTGTTAGTTCAGAGAGACTCGGGGCTCTGGTTGCCTGTGCTTATTCAGAAATAATCATTCAGTGTCTTGGTAGAAGGGAACTCCCACTGCGTGGGGCTGGAGTATTGATGTTGACATTGTTTGAAAGACAAAAGATGGTGTTTCCAGTGTGCTGGGCGTTTTACTAAAAATGAGCAATGATCTGCTGCCATGTCCTCTCTCTTGCTATCAACCCTGAACTCCACAGAGAACAAGGGAAAAAGACTATAGTCCAGTCATTGTTTCCTTTCCATGGGAAACTGGACTTTTCCACCAGCCAAACAGCATTTGAACATCTCACATGACCTGATCAGACTTCCTTGCATCATGTGGCTGTGACCCAACCTTCAACTGCAGAGAAAAGAGAGCAATCCCTACCTCGAGGACACATCCAGAGGAGCAAATTGCCATCCTGGTTACACCGGCTCAGGTCTCTCTGCAGAGATGAATGACACTGGAATGAAGATGTGCCTCAGTGAGACGAGAGGAGGAGAGGTGACTCACTGCCACTGGTGGTTCTGTAAGGACATCCACTGGACCAAACAGATTTTGCTTGCAAACCGAATGTGATTCCTGGGAAACTCTGGCACCCACCGTGGTGAGACCAGGCTCTTAGTGCTTGGTAGTAACAGCAGACAGATCAAACAAAGCCTGACATTTTGCAGAGGTAGGAACTTGACCACAGGAAGTGTGAATGGTGGTTATATTACCACTATAATCTCAGTGTCTTCTTCCAGATACTGCTTGTGTTTTGACAGGTATCTTCACTATTAATTCCTGACTAAATTTCATTCATCTCTTCATCTAACCACTGTTGCTGAAAAGAAAAATGTTTACACACACCTCTTTGCTGCACGTGATTGATGGGTTAGTCCAGCCAACAATGGCAGTAAGGCTCCTTAGTGCTACCTGCCTCTATTTTATAGACAAATCCTGTCCTTATGTCAGGCTATGATACTGGTGTCGATTTTTTGTGATGAATTAGTTCCTGTTTATGACCAAAGGTGGTAGTAATTACTGAGGAATATCCCAGATCAAAACCCCTATTGTTTACAAGAGGGCTGATGATTGGTAGTGGCCTGGTCTGAGTACAGGTGTTTTGCCCTCCTAAGAGCTGCCACTTGGTAGGAGGAAGCTGTAATTCAAGGCATGAAGGTAAGCTACGGACAGGGAAAGGGCAGTGTAGGTTCATTGAAAGGCAGATAGTGCCCCACTAATCCAGCATCTTCCTTGGACAAGACAGATGATTTTCCCAGCAGATTTGCTCTGTTATGGTTTCAACAAAGCATCTGCCATGGTGCCATACAAGAAGCATCAATTAAGAGAGGAGCTATATCCGAACTGGGAGCTGCCAAAGCTAAAGGGGAATGAAACACAGGCTGCTGAGGAGGGAAGCACAAGACCACAGGGCAGTCACTAGAACGTCTCGTCAAGGATTGGTCTTTAAATAGTGGTCGCACATTCCAGCAGTGTGGGAAGGCCACTGCCAGTGCCATCAGGAACTCCAGACTGAGATTTGTTAAGATGGGAGGTAGACAAGACTTTGGAACTGACCAACAATATGTCCACAAAGGCATCTGCTGTGCCACCAGTTCCTGCACCACCCGTGCTGGGCAGAGCATTCAGTGAACATAACCTGCACTGTCAGAGCACTGCAGACATTTTGTGTGTTGATGAAAATACCTTTTCCACTTTGGATACCACAAAAAGCTTCCAGTTTCATCAGCATGGGAGGATACCAGTGAGCCAAGGGCTGACATTGCTGCTGGCTGCAGAGGTCTCCCAGCCCCTGGCTTGCCCAACAGATGTGTCTTGGAAGACGAAGAAGGACCTACTGTCATCTTCTTTGAAAGGTGAGAATGCTCAGGTAATCACATATGGCATTACATCATCACATTTTATATACAGAGAGCCAAAGAAGGCCCAAGGGGTTTCCCTGTCTGTATGCTATGTACAATGTGCAGAAATTGAGGTTTTACATTGATGAAGTGCATTTCCCCTCATGTATGTCACAGCACTAAGGATAGGAAAGAGTAAGAAGAAAAAAACCACATCGTTTTTGCTTATATTTTTGTGATAACCCATACATTTGTCCAGGAATTGCAAGAAGCTCTTCATTAGGGTTTTACAGATGGGGATAGGATTCATTACAGATGGGGATCATTAGGGTTTACAGGTCTGTGGTTTAACCTTGTTTTCTGGTCCTAAAATTTGCTTTCTGATCTTTCTTCAGCAACAGGTTAAGCTTAGGTGAAGGAGAAAGCGCGGGGTTTATAGGAAGAAGTTCTCTACATCACTTTAGCCAGAAAGGTCAGGAATCCCCCCCAGAAAAGCTGTCAGTCATTTCTTATATCCCAATAACCCAGTCAAAGCGCAGCCTCTGAAGAAAGCCTCGAGTAAATGGATACTTTAATGTATTGGTGGATGCTGTCAGGCAGTTACCAGCACAACCTTATGTTCCCAAGCTCATCAGCACCTCCTTTCTCCTGAAGAGCAGCTCCTCTCTCCTGGTGCAGCTGGAGAACCTGTGTCCCATGGATCTCCGAGGGAAGCAGGCAGGCAGAGAGGCCTGTGGAGGACAGACGTGCGAAACACCACCTTGTTTCTCTATTTTTCCAGCTCTGCTAATGTATTTCATCTACAAGGCAGCTGTCTGTCCAAAAGCACATCCATTCCCACGGTAACAAAACGTCCTGAAAGCTATTGTGAGCTAAAGGTTTTTACAAACACCTTTTACATTAAGGTGAGGCAGATGAGTGGTTTTTTGTTTTAAAAGTTAATAAAATTAATAAAATTGTTAATGATGATGATGATTAACACAGTTAATAAAATTGTTGATCACTGGATAGCTAATACAAACAAAAGCTAGACAAATGTTTTATTTAAACAAATTATGTCTTTTTGTAGAATAACAGAGAGAGAAACAGATGTTTTATATACTGCAGAGGGTCTAGCATCTTCCACTCACCAGCAATAATAACTGTAGCTCATACTCTATGAGTAAGAGTTCCCCTTTCCAGTGCCACCATCTGTTTCATATTTCTGCTTTTCTCCTGGGACACCCAGTTTTGTCCTAGCAGCTAGACACAATAGAGCCCCAAAAGGCAGTGCTCTGCTATGCCTGGGTCTGCAGTGTGTGTGCATGTATTTATTTACAGTCTGCTCAGTACCTACTTACTGGTAGAGCAAACTGTACCAAGAACTTGTCTGGGTCTCTTTCCACCTCCCAGCGACTGATTTTCATGGAACATACAGGAATTTCATATCCTTGAGACTGCTAGTCTTCCATCCAACCTGCCTAGCAGGTTCAGAAGTTATTAGTGGGAGACAAACAGTGTGATCACATACACTATCTTTCTTAGCAAACCAGCCCAAAAATAAACCATCTCAATGGAAATCGAACGTGACCACCTTCTGTTAGAGTGCTTTTGAAATTCTCTTGGGCTTGTTATTTTCAGATCCTAAACAGAAGCATGGGTGATAAATGCCTCTCTTTATCTAACATGGATATTCATATGTTTAGATAGCAATATCCCTCCTATCATCATTCCCTTTCAGGTTGTCATTTACATTTGCCTCTATTCCTGGGTAGCATCTTGTCATTTATTTCTTCATCACTTCCAAAGCAGATCACTGAAATCTGCTCTAGCTGGAGTTGAGTATAAATGGCATCCCTTTGAGGTCCTGTCTTGTGTGGGATAGAGCAGCCTATCTTTTGCAGATCGTATTGGATAACAGATACCAGCAAATACAAATGAAACACAGAATCAGCTGCCAAATCCTATATGGTCAAATCTAGTTTTGAAATAAGGGAACTTTCTGGCCCCAAAGTTTTATTTCTTTTTAAATTGTTGATTAATGGACCCAGAACAGACATTTATATAAAGCCTTTCTGTTGACTTAGAGAAGTATTTCAGTCACAAAATGAAATTGCACGTACATTTAGCTAAACTGTTCTCCAGCTAATCTGGTAAATTACACTGTTTTATTCCACCTCTAAAGTAGTTGTTATCTTGTATCCAGTGACCTGAAACATTCAGTAGGAAATGTGCATGTTTACACACAATTTACATATACTCCTCCTCCTGACCCAGAGGGCCACCAGTGTTCATAAGCCAGCTGGAACTGAAGATAATATTTCCCATTAGACCCTGTAGTCCTCTCTCTGAGCAGCCTGCACTCAGACTTTCCTTTGCTTGCTGTGCTCTGGGTTGTCTGCAGCCCTTCAGACTGTCTCTCCCCTACCTGAGGTGGTCACCCAAGCTCAGCACCAGGTTTATCATTTGTAAGGCACGGGCATCCCTTGTGCTGCCCTAAAGCTGCACTAACAAAGCCTTGGCTGAAGCAGTATCCAATGCTGCATCATCTCTGGGAGTAAGAGGTAAGACACGGGGAGAGGTCAGGAGAGAGCAGAAAGCATGGCAGAGAAGCCCCACAAACACCCCCAGACGGGAAGGTCTGTGAGAAAGACACTTGATTTGCACAGAGAAAAAGTAGAAGAGGAAGCGCATCCACCAACAGGCAAACGATACAACAAGGACAGCACTGGTCAAGTGCCTCTTTTTTTTTCCAATGACGGACAAAAAGAAGCCACCTAAATTTGCAAGAAACAGGCTGAACCTAGACTTGAGAGCAAACTTCCCTAGTGAAAATGAGCTACCACAGGGGAAAGGCTGGCCAGATAGAATTTGAAATTCCTACCTTTGGAATAGGGATGTTCCAGATGTTTTTAGGGACGCGACAGATTAACATCTACTAGGGCCAACTGAGGTATAATTGACCCTTAGGTATTGCAGAGGATTCATTAAAGAAATCTTTGCTGAGCTCCATCCCTGTATCCCCTTGGTCTGTGTTCCTTCAGCTTTTCTATCCTGAGGAAGAAACAAACACAGAAAGCTGGATGTGCTATAATTTGTGTACAGGTGTAGGGTAGTCCTATCATGCCGAATTTCTAAAGACTGAAAATAAAAGGAAAAGAAAATAAGATAATGCAGAGAATGGAAAGGAGCCTGAGAAACAGTGATAAAATCCTTGAGATAGGGAATGACAACACATTTAAGAAATTAAGAGTAAATTGAAAGAAATTATATACGTGAGAACCTTGTCCTTCCGACACTAGATGGCTCTGCAATCCCGAGGAAAGCTTGCCTTGCTGGGTATCCTTCCTTTTGCTTCAGAAAATAAAGGCAGCAAACGGAAGCAATGGTGGTGAGAATGCTTCCAGTCTGTCTTTAATAAAGAAGAGCAACATGGCAACTGCAGAGCCTCTCTTCTAGATTAAGGAGTTCAATTATGCCAATATATATGCTCTGTGCTCCACAGCAGCCTTTAAAATACTTTATTTAAGGTTATTGTACATAGCGTGTAAAAAGTACACATTGCATTGCTACATAAGCAGTATAAACTTGGATTACTTAAAATACGTGAGAAAATAAGGGAGGAAATTCTGCCCCTCTACTCAGCTCTGGTGAGACCCCACCTGGAGTGCTGCATCCAGCTCTGGGGCCCCCAACATAAGGATGTGGACCTATTGGAGCAATCCCAGAGGAAGCCACAAAGGACTGGAGCACGTCTCTATGAAGGCAGGCTGAGAGAGTTGGGGTTATTCATCCTGGACAGAAAAAGACTCCAAAAAGACCCTGTAGAAACCTTCCAGTACTTTGAAGGGAGCCTACAAGAAAACTGGAGAGGGACATTTGACAAGAACATGTAGGAATAAAACAAAGGGTAATGGCTTCAAATAGAAAGAGGGTGATCTTAGATTAGATATTAGAAAGAAATTCACTGTGAGTGTGGTAATTCACTGGCACAGATTGTGCAGAGAAGCTGGGGATGCCCCATCTCTGGAAGTGTTCAAGGGCAGTGGAAAATATCCCTTCTCACTGCAAGGGGGTTGGAACCAGATGATTTTTAAAGTCCTGTCTAATACAAACCATTCTGTGATTCTATGATTTTATGACCATGTGGATCTTATATCATGGTTCATTATAATACTGGCACATTGAAACATTTTAGTAAGAATCAGTAATTTAATATCAGGTACGGCCAATTTTACAGAAGGGCAGTGAGCAAGCAGTGAGCAGTACAGGAACACAAAGATATCTGAAAGCAGTTTGGGTTTAGGGAACTTTAATACCTGTCTGATACAAAATTTTTAAACAACAAACAGTGCAACTCCTTAAGTAAGCACGTTAATTGCAAAAAATTTATATGCTTTTTCTTATTAAGCTTTTTAGTTACATCAGAGTGGTAGAAGAAGATCCACTGAAGTCAGCGTTTTGTATGTTATGCAATAAAGCATCAGTACTCAGAAAATGCATGATCAGGAAGGTAATTTAGTTTATAAGGATTTGGTTTCACTTGGCACAAAGTCTGTCCTTCGTATTTTAACATGCTGTATTAAGCTACTAAAAATTTCCTCAGACTTTTGTCACTTTGCACTTATTTTTCTGTATTTTTGTTGGTCTCCTGGTAGGGAACTATGCCTATATCAATCCATCCAAACCACTGTTGCTAGGGAAGGTCACCTTCCTTTTCTTCTGTTCTTCCTTTGTCACTTCACTCTGAAAGCTGTCACTGGCTTCCTGTCAATTGGTGCATCATATCAATTCTTCGTTTTCTCATATTTAGGGGCTTATCTACTGTTTTCTCTATGCATCCAAATTATGAAGAGAAATTTCACAACCTTGAATAAATTGCTTATTTTTTAGAAGCTTATTAAAGCTCATAATGCAAATATTTGCTAATAACATGAATTACATGCATGAGCGGCACCTGAATTTGTTTTTCTACATTGTGATTTACAAATCAAAGTTGTTTCATTGCACTCCTTAGACATCTGGTTGAGAGAAAAACATTTCTTCAGACTGTGAAGTTTAAAATATCTATGATAACCATATCCAGGTGGAGTTTATCTTAGTTTTGTTATGACCTGTTGCATTCTGCAATTTCTCTTAGAGATGACTTAATTAAAAACTAATTTTGATGCTGGGTATCAGAGTAAAGAAATATGAAATAAAAGTCTAGGAGGAATCTCTGTGAAGAAGGTGTTCCTGAGAGGGCAGAAGGCACTGGAGGCGAGGCAGGAGAAAAGTGTTTGTGATGGTCTGAGACTGTTACGACTTCTCCAGAGTCTCCTTCGTGCATCTGAATATGTACATTTGAGTATAGAGACTCAAAGATCAAAGCCAGTGCCTTTTTTCCATGGGCTGAACACAACCTAACAGACAAGATGAATGAAAGGCCCTGCTTTACTGCCTTGAGCTCAGGTGGTTCTGTGCCCTGGAATACCATAGTAATTATTGTGCATGAAAAATAATCCTGATCTGTAGCAACCCCAGAGGTTTAGTGTGGAGTCTGAAGGCATATGCAAGGGACAAGCAGCAGAGACCATTTTTGCCTGTGTAAGGCAGAGGTAAGGGTAATGTACAGGTCTGTGTTCACATTTCATGGGAGACATTGCAGTTCATGAGAAGCGTTCAGAAGAGGGAAGCAGTAAAAGAGAAAGAATAGAAAAATGAAAGGTGGTTTGATTACGCTGAATTTACCTTCACAAGGAAAAAATTTAAGGTCCAGAGACAGAGCAACAACTGGCAGCTGGAAGCCGAAGCCATACATATCTGATCACAGTGTTTGATCAAGGGCAATTCTCAGGTGAATTCTCCACCTCTTGTTGAATTCATGTGAGTGCTGGACCACTTCCAGAAACTGCTGAGGCAGGAGCACTCTCAGGAGGAAGAAAAGGTCATGCAGAAAGAATGGAGGTGAACATGCTTCGCGACAGATCTTTGTCTGGGCTGTGCCAAGGGACACTGTGGGTGAGAGGGAGAACCCCAGCAGCCTCCAGAGGCAGATGGCATGTCACATCCCACCTGCATGAATGTATCAGTCCTCACACTGGTCATCCCCTGACTCCATCCAAACACCACTCAGTGAAACCTGAGGTTGTCATACAAGTATCAAGTCATTATAGTGAAATAATGACCCTCTCTGGCTGAGTAGTAAAGCCAGGCTGTTTACAGAAGAGTTGTGGAAGGTCCTTGAGGAATCATAGCCATCACCTCCCACGCAGCAGGCAGGAGAGGTTACATGTCTGCCCAAGAACCTGAGCTGGTGTGTGTGATGGTGGGTTGGCCACCTCCGCGCTGCTGGCACAGTGCGCAGCGCTTCTCGCTCCGTGTGGTGAAGGAGCCTGCAGCCTAATGGGAAAGGGAGCCTCTCCCATAGTCTGGACTAGCTAGTTTAGATTTTCCTTTTGAGTATGTAGCAGCTGTTACTGGGTTTTTTTCTCCCCTTAGGCTTTTTTTTGAATAAAAACTCTCCAGCAACTCTGCAGGTCCAGCTGAAGGCCAAACGGCTGGGACAAACCTCATTCTGTGCTGAGAGTTGAGGGAAAAGAAACGCAGCAGGTTTGTTCCGAGTTAGGCTGTTCAAATAAAGCTGCATGAACTTTCACACTTTATACTATTTGTTATGATGTTTTTCAAAATGAACCACAGATGTTTTACTTTGTTGAGTTTTTTTATCCCTGGTTGAGTCACCTATTATCCAGGCCACATCTGGGCAGCTCAAGTCTCAGCAAAGAAGACTCAGAAAGAAAGTCAATGTTTTATTTGGTTTTTAGATAATCCTCTGCACATACCTAAAACCATAATGAAATAACCATAATTTCTACTAATGACATGGGGTAAAATGTTGGGAAGCAATGGATTCTATTCAAACTGCTGGTGTTTCCCATCACTTAAATTGAATCAATGAGGATGAGTTGGGATAAAATTTTGTCTATAGCTTGCATCTTTTCTTTAAATATTCTGCTCTGATTACAACACAGGAATAGAGGAGACTGAAAAGTTTCCGAGAAACCTTTGATCTTAACTGTATACCTCTAGCTCTCTTGAGCAAATGGGATCCAATCAAGCAAATCAAACTGGAAACATTATGTAAAATGTCAATATGTTGGCAAATGGCCAAAGACATGTCCTGAAAAATGCCAAATGTCACAGCAGGGCATGGAAAAAGCCCTTACTCCTCCTTTTAATAAAAAAAAAATCACATATTCTCTGACAAAATACGTCAACATGTTAGGGCAATATCCTTTGGGGTGGATACTGATGTGCAGGAAAAAAAGACAAATTATCTGGCAAGAATCAATGTAACTCTCACTCAGTAGTCTGCTGAGTCCTTCCTAGAAAGAAGAACAGAGATCTGGCTACAGAGAGCAGATTGAGAGTAGTAGATGTCAGCCCATTTGAAACAAATGTTCCCATGCAAACACATCCCTTGGCTTTTTTACTGAGTGCTTCATTTGGTTTTTTGTTTTCAAAGAGTTACGTAGTAATACATTCATATCCTCAGAATACATGCTATAGTTTTAACAGAGCATTGTCCTTGGAAAGTTTTCAAAGTGGTTCTGTATATTTGCAATATCTGTAGTTAGCACACTCAAAGTCAGAGTGATTCATTTCCTGCCCAGTGGCCACTTGTAGTTTCATGCTTTTTTTTTTTTTTTTTTTGGCTGTACCTTTACAAATATAATGGAAAAATCACTACTTGCAGATAATGAAAGTGAAGGAATTAAAAATTAAGAGATACAGCAGAAAATGTCAGCCACTGAAACTCGTTAGCAAATGCCAATGCAGACCAGTATTTTGTATTAAATAGCTGTGGTAAGTGCCTACATTTTTGCAGTTAGTGAGTCAGAAGCTTGAAATCCTCTAGAGCCTTGGGTTACTTTTGCAGTGTAAGTTCCTGAGTGGTGAAAAGAAAAAAAAAGGTCCATTTTATTGCTTAATGATTGACATTTCAGTGTATTTTTGTTTGGAGTGAATCTGTTACTCATGACCCTGAGAGTAGCTCAGCTGGTCAGAGCATGGTGCTAATAACACCAAGGTCATAGGTTTGGTCGCTGCACAGGCTCATTCACTGAGGAGCTGGACTCGATGATCCCTGCGGGGCCCTTCCGACCCAGAACATTCTGTGATTCTGTGATAATGCTTTGTATATCCAGTCATCAGCAATTTTTCTTTGAAGGTGCAGTCTCTCTAGAGACTGTCAGGTATTATACGTGTAGGTGAGGTCTGAGGAATAGAGTTTTACTTGTGACATCTGGGTCTTACCAGTTCCAGAGTCCGCCAAAACCAGGTCCAGGCTAATGAAGTAGAGCTTATTATATGTTGGATTACCTCCCTAAATTTGTTCTATTTTTACTGAAGAAAAACATACAGAAGCCATTGAACTCCTCTAGTCAGTCAGGTCAAAGCAGCTGCTGGCAAAACGGGAGTCCACAGGAGGCTTTAACCAAAGAATTCATGTATTTCTATGGCTCATATCCTATGTTTATCCTAGGAAGTGACCTAGCAATGCCAAGGGCATTGGGAGAAAAGGAGCAGAAAGGCAAGAGGTACTAATTAATACTAAAGATACACCAGCAGTTGACAGGGAAGTGTCCTGTCACTGCTCTCAGAAGGAGTTAAGTTGATGGGAAGAGTCATATACTTGAGGAATGACTTTTGGTTACAAAATCTGATATATTTTCTATTAGAATTCAGGAAAATCCAGGAAAAAGAGGCAATGCATCTCTGAGAAAATCCACTATTATATCTGATCGCTGATTCTATCCCCTGAATTTATCTTCCTGGGAAGATCTGATCTTCAAATAGTATGATCTAGTGTCAAGAACTGTGACTGGTTTAATGTGGAAAGAGAATTTTGTGGCCCTCCATTTTGCAGGATATTGTAGGAGTCATCCACAACAAAGGGTCAGATCAGTTTTTTTATTATTATGACTGATTTTTAATCTGCTTCTAACCATGGAAAGGGGAGAGACTAAATCGTCCAGCTTCAGATACTGCAAAGATCAAAGAATCACGGGTGGGCAAGGCTGGCAGGAACCTCTGGAGATCACCCAGTCTAACTCTTCTGCTCAGGCTATTTTGTTCACAGCCATGCCCAGTCAGGTTTTGAATATCTCCAAAGATGGAGAGCCCACTCCTTCTTTGAGCAACCTGTGCAAGTGCGCAGTCACCCTCTCAATAAAAAAGTATTTCCCGTGTTCCAGTTTGTGTTCTCTCCCCATTGGGTACTGCTGAGAAAAGCAGTACTCCCTCTCCTTCCCCTCAGGTATGTACACACATAGCTAAGATCCCCCTGAGACTTCCATTCTCCAGGCTGAATGAAGAGTCTCATCTCTCCCAGTCTTTCCTTATTTGAGAGATGCTCCAGTTCCTTAACTGTCTTTGTAGCCCTTTTCCAAACTCACCCCAGTATGTTCACGTGCTTTTTGAACTGGTGAGCCCAGAACTGGAACTAGCACTCCTAGCACACCAATGTTGAGTAGAGGGGTAAGATTTCCTCTTCAACCTGCTGGAGACAGTCCAGGTACAGTCCAGTTCCTAGTGCTGTCCAGGAGACGGTTGAACTTCTAGACTGCAAGAGCACATGCCTATCTCATGTTCAACTTGGTGTCCACCAGGACCCTCAAGGCCATTTCTGCCTGATTTCCAGACCTTCAGTCCCCAGCCTGTACTGGTGTCTGGGGTTACTCTTCACAAAATGAAGGACTCTGCATTTCCCCTTGTTGAACATCATGAAGATCCTGCCAGTCCATTCTTCTGGCCTGTCCACGTCCCTCTGCATGGCAGCACTATGCTCTGGTGTACCAACCACTCCTCCTGATTAGTACTGCTTTCAAACTTGCTGAGTGTGAGCTCTGTCCCATCATCTAGGTCATTCCTGAAGTTGTTAAACCTGCCATTCTCTATTCATTGTTGTCTTTGGGAGATGAACAGAAGCAGGAGTGCCTGTCAACACCCTTGCATGAATGGTGCTTCCCTCACGGTGTTGCAGAACAGTCTGAGCCACCTGGATTGTGGACAGACCATCAGTGAGTGGCTTGGAGACAGCCAGCAGTATGAGCAGCCCAGGGAAACAGCTGAGAGTGAAGACAAAGGCATGGGGGCTTAGGGCTGGGAGGGGAACGGACGGCTCTACCTGAGCTGCTGGAGGACCACCAAAGTCACGTATTCAAAGCGGATAAGAAAGCTACCAAGGATTTCCAGGATAAACTGGCAATGAACCAACTCCCAGATCTTTCAGCTGGTCTTCAGTTTGTGGATCAAGGTGAGTGGATGGATGCCAGATAACTGTGAATGGCTCTGGAATTTGCCATATTACTTACATTTTTTCTTGTAGTAATGCATCAGAAAAGGAAGCAGGTGCTAGCAAGGAAGATGGCTGCAGATCATTAATGAGCCTAATGACTCCAGCTCTGTGTCTTGCTGAAAGTCAGCATTTCTGGTGTGACTCACGACAAAGCGTGAAGGACCAGAAAACAACTTAACTCAGTTTGCAATGGCAACAATTCTGTTTCAAAACGAATGAAATGGTCAGACAGAAGAGGATGGAGCACCACAAACACAGATGACTCTCTGAAGTGGACACTGAGGAAGCATCTGAGTGTATGAAAATAAGTTTTATGGTTAAGTCTGGATGCATAAATAACAATTGTAGGCTTTTCAATATTGAGTACACATTGTATAAGATTAGCGAACAGTGTAGTCACGAGACAAAACTTCAACAATTTTCTGGAGACTGAGGGATTCTGACTGGAGCTGAAAACCAGACATCTCATTCCTCAGTGAAGAGGTAAACTGAAACATCCATTTGGAGGTCATTACAGCTTCTGAATTTGCAGTAAAGAACAGGAGTAGTATAATACATGGACAAATCCAAACGTGGTTATTTTTAAAAGTGGTTTGTGCAATATTTGGGCATTTTTCAGCAAAAGCAGTTAACAGCTTTCAGGAGCAGTTCTAGGGTCCTTTCACTGGGAAAAGGACCCTGCAAAGCAAAATCAGGGTACTATCAAGCTGCATCCTGACACCAGCATCTCGGCTGGCTTTACTGACTGAAGTTCTTGTCAAATTGAAACGAAATGTTATTTTCTCATAGATATTCATTATCCAGCAAAGGCAATCAGCTCCATTGCCGGATTTTCCTCCTAATTTGCAGGACCCCACATGTTGTCTGGCCATCTACATGAGCAGCTGCTGTACATGCAGCTATGCATATACATACTTCTCTTTGCTCTCCTGGCATCTCCAGACTGTGCTGCAGGTGCCACAGAGATTGTGTAAAGCCTGGAGAAGTCTCTCTAACACACCTCATTCTCTCCTGTTGCAGCATTCTGGACAAGAATTTGAAAAGGATGTTCTTGCTGTATTACAAGCTTCACCACCAGAGCAAACCTGGGCTGTGTTTACTCGGCTTTTTGCTGTGTGAAAAAAACATTGTTTATCACTGATCTCAGTTGGAGCCATTTGATTGTTTCTTTTTGAGCTCACTTTGCTTCCAATTCAATAAGAACTAAAAATAATAACATGGATAATCTAATTGCAGATCAGTAGATATCCTGGCTGCTCTCAGTCTCAGAACATGTATCCCACGTACGCTGGATGCACACACAGTGCACGAGCTTTCTAGCAGCAGTAGCTTTTCACCTAGGACAAGGGTGACATTTGTGAACCATAAAGCCTATCAATGTTACCCTGCCCAGCTGATATAGTGCAGAGGCTTTCTTAAAATAAATAACAAATGTTGATCTCTTTCTGTGATTGCATACCACGGACAAGGGGAATAAAACGTTTAAACCCTTGAATTTCATACACTCTGAAGAAATCTCTGCTAAAAGAAAACAGGAAAGCATTTGTAATATTAAAAATAGATTGCTTCCTGGAAGTAACAACCATGATGTTCTTGTTGACTTTTTTCATGTTAAATGCCATATACAGAAGCAGAGCCAGTCAGCTCCTACTTTTATTTTAAATTTGCCTGAAATACAAAATTTATATTGTAAATTTTAAACTTTGTTTTGATTCTTTTGCATTTATTTTTATGCAATAATTTTCTATTTGAAATATGTTATTATAGGCTGTGATGTGAAAGACTGACTTCAGAGCACCCAGAGAAACATCTTAACCTTAAATGTTGTAAGTAAGTAGGATAAATATTCTGGACTGTTACCTCAGCTTTTACTGGTTGTTGTGGCAGGTACAAACTAAGTATCAGAGCAGAAAAATTATTACAAAGATAAATATTCTGAATAACATTATGAATTCTGTTAAAACCCTTGTCATAGGCATTCTGAGTTTCAGTGGCAGCTTGAAGCACATTGTATCTTGCTGCCCTGTTGATGCCTGAAATGCAGACTAATTCCCCATGAAATTAACTGTTTATACACATTTAAGTTGTGTCCCCATGTTTTGCCTTGGATAAACAATGGCCAAAGTGGTTTATATGCTATGGTTGTTTTCCTTCTGAAAGGTGATTCCTAAAACAACTTCAATCAAAAGATGTGCAAAGATGAACGATGATTTTCTTCTTCCAAGGCTCTTTCAACCCTTGTTTAAGGTGCCTTTCTTCAGTTAGGCTAAATTTTTCTATGAATGAATCACTGCTTTCTTGCCATTAATTGCAATCTTTTATTGGTCAATGATCCTTATTTTTACAGTGTAAATATTACACTTCAAGATTAGGTCATTGCCAGTCATCTTGTTAACCAGATAAACACAATGCCTTATTTTAAAAGCATGCAGCTTAATTCCAGGACAGACAAGTGTTGATGACATCCAAATGGTGATAGTAAAATTAGTTTATCCACGTGCAACCCTTATCCTGTAAGTGCTTGGGCATGGCTCGGTGTTAAAACCTTGTCCCTCCAAGCACATCTCATTTCACCTCTGTCAGCCCCTGGGGCTTGTCCCTGCTGGTTAGGATGTAAAGCCCTGACCAGCCAGAGCGAGCTCCATCCTGGTCTTGCTTCTCAGGTAATTTGCTGCAAGTGCTGTGTGGAAATAGATAATAAAAGCAAAAGAAATCGAGGCTTCCAACTACCCAAACTGGAGGACAGAGAGTGAGAAGACACTCTCTTACACTTTATCTTTTCCCAAGTCTGATCTCGCCCCAAGACATGCAGCTTGGCCAATGCAACAAGTCATCCTTCACACCACTTGTTTTTTGATCTGTTTTACTGCACTCCTCCAGTGCCTCTGGGTAGCCAGGCCAGTTGGGCAGAAACATATCTGTTACCCTGCCTGGTCATCTTTACCTGTTCTCACTTCATTCAGGAGGTGAAGGGCATCATTTTCCCAGGCCAGTTGTCTTCATCCCTGAGCTCACGGCTGACAACTTCTCACCTTACTCACCAGGGACAGAAAAGGGAATGTTCAAGCATGAATTCAAACTCCATTATCTCCCTACAAATGCGAGTTGGGTTATTGCCAAACTTCTCTACTCCTTTGCTCCCTTGTAAAATCTTGAAACCTAAATCAAAATAAATCAAAATTACCACTAAGAGTAAAAACACCACAGGAACTTGACTTAGAAAAATGGGAACAAAACCAGATGATCAGATAAATGCAAGCTAGTAGGAGCAGAAGGAAAAGAAATTGTGTTTTACCTCATGAGGAATGCAGTTTTGGGGAGCACTTTAAGCTGCTTACAAAGCACATCATTCCCTTTAAGGATGGATTCATGGAACATCAACAGCTGAGCCAAAAAGAAGATCCTGTTTCTTTGGAGTAACTCACCAAATGCTTTGAAGAGGGGATGTAGCACAGCTTCTAAATCACGAAGCAGAAAAAGATGACGACACCTGGGTTCTTTGTAGGTCTTTGTTGAAGGTTCCTGTTAGCCCGTACTAGCTCTTTCATCCACCATCTCAGGGTCTTGCTTGAGATGGCCTGGAATAGTATGACCTTTCCCAGAACTTCTGTCCAACACATCCCTCTATTACACATCAAATTCCCTATGACACAACCACATCTGAATGTACTTGTGAGTTATGTGCCCTGTGATTATTTCCAGGCATCCAGAAACTAGGATGTCTTCCCAAAGTCAAAGCAGAGAAAAGTGTTTATCAGTAGACCAGAAGCCATGATTATTCAGGGTGAAGGTGCTGACAGGTTCTCCCCTCTCTCTTATTCCTTTTTGGAATGCTAGCTTTTAAGTTTTAGGACTGATTTAAATGCATAATCCTAACTTTTTCCTTTTTTTCTTTCTTTCTTTTTTTCTTTATTTTTTTTTTTTAAGAATGGAAATGCTGTAATATGTCTTTCAGCACAATTAGGTTGATATGATGCTGGTGAAATGACAACACTTCCATTAATTTCAAGGAACAGAAGCTGACTTTCTTATTATCCCTCATTTGCTATTCATTATGATGGGAAGAAACCTGCTTAACTGATATACTACCTAATGGGTGAGCAGGAGGTTATAGAAAAGTAAGCAGTAGGAATAATGGTTGTAATGGTAGCAATCAGAAGCCAATAAAACACATCTGATGCTGACCTCAATTAACACCAACATGCTCTCTCATTTTAGCAGTGATATCAAATGACTGCTACAACATAGTTAAAACCCAGAGCTCTGTTTTCAAGGGATGCTGGTGACAGTTCTGTTTTCAAAACAAACAATTAGAGGCCACAAATCAGGATACCAAGTTGAAACATGGTCTCCTGAGGATCTCATGATCCTGAGCTTGAGCTGTCAGATAAACACAGTACTGCTACAGAGAGAGTCACATTGCTTTTCTCATTCCAGATGATAAACAGGTGTAACCTGCAATTTTAAAATCCTGCCAGGAGTGGAGCAAACATCTACAGCTGGGATGACACAGGCATTCTTCCAGTTTATAAAGGCAGATAATATGAGGTACTCACTGAGCAACAGGCTTAACCTTTGAGGTTAGAAAGTTCAAACCAATTTGTTGAGAAAAGCTAAAGGCTTATATTAACAAGTCATAGGAAGGGTCTGGACAAGGAGAGGGACCTGGACTAACAGTGATATGGAAACTTCTACAGTCAAGACCAGTATTCAGGGTGGGTAACTCAGGCTGTACTGACCTTAGCAATTTTGTTCCTTTTTGAAGGAACATTTTGGAAGCAAATCTTCCACACCTGCTCATGGCTGGATTCTTTGGTCACATTATAGCATGTGTAAACCGAGATCCCTTCAGATGATGCCAGACAAAAGGGTGAGCTCTAGAAACAGAACTGATGTGCCCCAGCCGCTGAAGGGCATTCGGGCTCCGAGTCAGATTAAAAAGAGTTCAAAGCAACCTCCCCTCCCCACATACAGTGTGGTCACTGAGTTCTTGGCACCAGCTCATGAATCATGCTACAGAGTTGCATTGATGCTAATGCAGACATAGCCTTACAGACAGTTCCTGTTGGTCAACAAATCCGAGAGTACATATTCACAAGAAATTACCCAGGTACAATGGCTAAAAACCAAGTGAGATTCTCCAGGATGACAAAAGGCTTACTTACCTTCCAATAGAATTAATTTGAGCCTGCACCTTTTTTTATGTCTCACCAGTGTTTGCAAGGGAGTGTATTCCCTACACAGCAGAATTTTACCTGTCCTTCCCAGGGTAATATCTCACATGACTGGAAAAAGTCTCTCAGAAAAATCTTGAGCCAAACAAAACTGGGCGTGCTTTTCTATGGATCACAATTGCATGTGGAAGCCCTAGCACTTCTGAGAATCCAGGCACTTGTTCTGAGCTTTCCAAGGACCTATAGATGAAATTACATGTACTGGTCTCCTCCCAGAACTTGAAAGAAAATGGGGTCTGTATGATGGTATAACGCATGTAAAGATGTAACTGTGGCTCTGGCTGGGCTGGCTGCTGCTTTCTACCTTGACTGCAGCAGAAAGCTCACAAAGGTCAGTGCAGAGTCTAGACTTTCCAGGCAGACAATCCAAGAATGAACCATCATTAGTACAAGCGAGTGATGAATAATCCAGCATTAATTGCTAAAATGTTTCAGTTGTCTATGGATGGAAAGAGCAGTTTACCCCCAGGCACATGATGTGACTCTTTGGGATGGTCCTGTACATGGCCAGAATTTGGATCTCGATGATCCTTGTGGGTCCCTTCCAACTCAGAATATTCTGACTCTGTGATAAAGATATTTTACACTTGGGGTGTAAATAGCTATACACCTCTTTCACTAGGACAGCCCACTTGTTTCCCAGTTATTCCTGCTGTAGATATTTAAGCATATGTAAGCATATTGTGTGGATTGAGGCATCTAGCTCTATTTTAGGTTTAAGTATTGAGTCCTCTCTAAATGAAAGGATTGTTTCCTTTGAGTCAACATATCACCTGGACAGGAGCAACACAAACTTAAGAGTCAGGTGTCATCTATAGTTTGATCCTTTAAGCTTGCTGGTTGAGATCTATTAATCATCATAGAGCCTTTATTTCTCATCTAGTATCATATAGACATATTGAATAGAAAATGCAAGAGATTAGACCCCTGTGGTAGCCCGCAGAAGAGCTCACAAGGCTGAGGACCAACTACCTCAAAATATTTTCTTGACTTTTTGGGGTTAACTGAAGGACTGAAGTGACTCTGGTCCCTCCGAAAGTTGTAGCTACAGTCAATGCGATGCAAGGTCCCTCTGTATGATCTTTGAAAAGTCAGTGAAACTGGGAAAGGCCTCTCTCTAATGACTGGAGAAAAGCAACTGCTACACACACGGTCAAAAAAGACCAAAAAGGACAATCCAGTGCACTGCAGACAGTCAGCCTCACTTTGGTCCCTGGGAAATTTTTGAAACAAGGACTCTTGGAAGATATTTTTTGGCATATAAGGAAATGAAGGTGATTGGTATCAGTTAGCATGGACTTAAGAGTGGTAAGTCATGCCTGATCAACCCAATTGTCTCCTGTGATAAAATAACTGGCTTTGTGGGTGAGGGGAGAGCAGTACATGTTGTTTACCTAAAGCCTTTAGTGAGGCTTTAGAGGTTGCTGCTCATGATGATCTTGTACTCCATGTTGGAGCTCTACAGTCTGGATGTGTGGATAACTAGAGGGCTGAAAAATTGGTTGAATAATCAGGCTTTGAGGGTTAATGGGGTGTCCCCCACCTAGAAGCTGGTAACAAGTGGGGTACCACGGGTGTCCATCTTGTAAACTCTTGTGTTTAACATCTTTATCAGTGTCTCAAAGGGGGTGGTGAAATGCACTTTCATCTAACCTCAGAGCTGGCCACGCTTCAGCAGGAGCATGGAGTAGAGACCTTCTGCAGTCCCTTCCAAACTCAGTTATCTCAAGAACCTGTGAGAAGACACTAAACACAGTCCATGCTCTTCTTTCAGAGAATATTAACATTTGAAACGTAGCATGCATCAGCATTCTTTGCACTTCATCACAATGCCTGCTGTAGGCAATTTCCCTTTCTGTTTTTTGATTTGTGGGTATGTCCATCACAGAAGACCGGGATGAGTCAAAAGGCTTTGTTGCTTACAGTTCACACGCTGAAGCTGTGGTTTGGTTTTCTCTCTGTTTTTACTCATGCAATGAATTTCAGCACTCAGCTCTTACTTCATATATTCTAGCTGTCATTATGGTTTCAATTCAGTCCAAGGTTTTCCACTTAAGGAGTTAAAAAGAGGAGCAATATTCCAGCACTAATGAGTCAAATACTATAGCTGAAAAAGGGCTGTGTGTCCTGAAATAGATTGGAGAGGATCAGTGCTGTAACCAAGTTTCCGTGTGAACCTCTGACTTTTATAAATACCAGAGACTCTTTCCTTTCAGATCCCGAGTTTACCTTCCTCATCTGGCTTGTTGCTTCCTTTAGCTGCATTGGGAGGGGACTGCTGTTTTGTAGGGAGAAGCCTGGGTTATTGTTGTCTAACTGGCCTTGTTTTTTTCCACAGATACTGTCCCATGGGCTTCAGAAACTGTGAGGCCAGTGAAAGGTGATTTTTCTATGCACAGTTCTTGCAGAGACAGCAACACTTAAAATATTGGCTGGATTAAAATCCAGAGTGAAACACTCTTGGGTTTCAATGAGGACAAAGCTTCACACAGTTCTTTCTGCAGGATGATGTTCCTCACAGGGAGGAGGTTTATATGAGGGCAAAAATCCTGCGAACTCCAGAGAAAACTGGGTCCCTAGACTCTCTAAAAAATGTATTTGGTCACTGTGGTATAATATGTATGGCATTTAAGTTTTTGCATAACATCACTCTGATGGTTCTTGCAGACCTTGGGAAGGAAATCACTCCAATATGATCACACTGCCTGTTCTCCCTTCCTGATCCCTGCAGTAACTTTTTAGTCAACTAACCACTTGAATCTACTAGTTTCCCATTTTATTATTTTATATATAGTCCAGTGCTGGCAAAAGACTTCAGATTGAGTTTGTGACTTTTTAGGCACTAAGAAATCTGACTGCAAGAGCAGGAGCCACAGCTAGTTCAGCTTCTAGGCTTAGAGTGCAGACCCATCTGCTTTCTCCTTTTGTTTCAGTCTCAGGTAATATTAGCATATTCTTCCTCTAATGAGTTTTATTTAAACATGACCTTGTCTGCAGAGCTGGGTTGAGAGAAAACCAGGCGTAACTTGAGTTTTCCCTATTGCTTTCCTAGCAGAACAGAAAATGTTTGTTCCCAGGGGCTGATTAGTTCCTGCTTTGACAATGCCAATCACAGCCTTGCTTGCATCTCCATCTATTCCCAGCAATGACACTAGAGCCTTTCTAGAGCCTTGCTAGCGGGGAGGATGACTGAAATGTTAAGGTGTCAGAGTGTACGTGAAACAAGGGAATAAGGAAGAAACAACCTATTTAAATAGTTAACACCTAGGGTCTAATCTTAAAATTTTTAGGTAGAGTATTTTTAAGGGAGAGTAAAGTAAGTTGTGTCTTAAATTTCCTGTGGCCCCACCCCAGATTTACAGAGATATTTGCAGAAGAAACTTGTTTACAAGCTTACATCATACTTCTCACATGGGAGAAGACTTAAAGTGAGCCAGTGACTTGCTGGAAAAGGATACAGATAGTAGTGAGGTGTCAGTAGTGAGCTGCCCTCTGGGAAACAGGGAGCTGGGTTTCCCTGAGGGCAGCTTTTTTAGACTGTTTGTTCTGTTTCTTCAGCCTTATTGGAAAGGCTTGGAAGAAGTCAGACAGGTGAACTGTTGTGTTACAGTCTTGTGAAGGCCTCTAACCTGTATTGCATCCCGCATGGTTGGTACAACCCCTGGATCCAGATCTCTCACATACCTGCTGTGCATGGCCTGACAGAGCTGCAGCAGCACTGCCAGACACTTGGTGCTTGTCTGCACCAAATACCAAGCTTCAAACCTGACAGGGTGTTTCTGCTCAGGCTCATATTCAGGGCAGTTACTCATTTGTCTGCAGAGAGGCTGTGGGTGCACAAGTCCCACCAGCTGCAGGACTGAGCTCAGTGTATCCAGCTATGTTTTGTCACTGGGGATTTTCCTGGGGCCAGAATATTTACTGTCTCTTAACAGTTGATGCCACAGGGCAACATCCAAAGACACCAAAGTAAACAGCCTTTACATGTCATGGGCTTTCAGCAGTTGTTTAGAATTTCCATGCTTTAGCCTCTAGGAAATTTTTCCTTGTAAAATTACCAACTACACAGGCATCCCAATGGTGTCAATGAGCTTTCCCTCTCTATGTGTTGCCAAGCACAGTCTCATCTCGTGTTCAGTGAACTTTGAGCTAGAAGCATGGAGTGATAAGAAAAACATGATTTAGTTTTTCCTTTATGAATTACCAATTTACATTCACCTTTTGGTTTTTTCCATCTTAAAAAAATGGTAAACAGGTCGACTTCTTCACCAAGATTGTGTGGAAGTACAGGATATATATATTTAGCACCAGTCAATCTGCTGAGAATTAGTAGGAAACCCATCAGTTCCTGAGGCTGTAATAGATTTCCTCTGCACAGCATGTCAGCACCCTGATGGAGCTGAGGATATTCTGCCTGTGTACTTGAAATGTCAGGAATGCAGTGTTTATTTGCAGCAAAAAGGCTGAAAATCAGGGCCTAAAGCCTCTCACCCAGAGGTTACATGACTCTTCAACAAGCTGCTAGAGAGGTACAAGCTGTGCAGCTGGTACTTGGTGACGATGAAGCATCACTGAAATCAAACTGCAGGCTGCAGCCACCCATGTGAGGTACAGTGTCTGGTCCAGTGTCCTTCACCTCTCTTTGGAGACACAGTCATTTTCCAAGGGCTTGGAACCACTTAGAGCAATTTTAGCAGGATTTGTTTTACCAATGCATATGGTGCTCATTGCAGAGCACTTTAAGCATGTGTTGGAAAACATACATTTATCATCTTTTACATGCAGCCCAAAACCTGCAACTCTTGCAGAGAATTAGTGTAAAGACAATGTTTTAGTTAACAATAAGAGCTTCCAAGTTCACTTACAAAAGCTTCAGGGGATCAGATCGCAGTACACCAAAGCACCCTTCTAGGAGCTTTAGCAGTCGATAGTGGAAGCCAAAGGAACAGTAAATCAGCTGGATAAGCACACAGAGAACTTCTCCCAAACACCCTGTCCCTGTTTCCCATGATTTGCAGCTCAGAGATTTCCTGAACCTGTGATGGTGTCTTATGTATTTAGTACCTCTGAATGCTTTCTTCTTCCATTAATTTGCTCAACAGCTTTCTCAGCTGATGTAAATTTTTACAACCCGTGGAAAAGAATTTCACTAGTTTACGAAGCACAGATGAAAACTATATTAATGTGTTCACAGCTGATGCTCACTAGTTCTTATGCTGGAAGAGATAGAAAAGAGTTTTTCCCTACAACTCTACTTCTGTAAGACAAAACCTATGTGAGGAGTGAGCAAAGTATTATCTATTCTCTGTATTATCTTACTCTCTGTGACACAAATAAAAGCAATGCAAAGAACTCTTTTGATGAAGACTTTTGCATATCTGAAGGAATATCTCCAAGTCTACTTGAAATTCCTTTAGCTAGTGAAGAAAAAACAAGTACATAGGGAACAGGGGAAATTGTCTTTCTTACCATTTCAGAAAATGCCCCAGATGGGAGCAGTGGGTGGCTCTCCCCCATTTGCAGCTCACAGCCATGTAGACACACTGTACTACATCCAAGAAAGGTTGCAGTGGTTTTAGTTTCACAAGCAGTGTTAACTGGAGGAAGGACTGAAGCTGTGCGTCTCCACTACTGCCAGCACTCACAGCTTTCTCTCCTGCAGCTGCCATGTCCCTTTTTATAGTTGTGATGTGCAGCAAACTATGTCTTGGGAGTTGAGTTCAAAATAACCTGAGAAAACCAATCAAGCAACCAAATAACCACACCACAATTTGTTTTCAGTCATCTCTGTCCTTTGCTGGCACCAAAAACCCCACACAACATGGGGTAAGGGTTAAGCCCGAGAGTCCTAAGGCAAATTTAGGGAGTTTCTTCTGGTGAAGAAACTGCCCAACTCTGACACAATGTCAGAGTAAGTGTCAGAGAAATGCTGGGCTGAGCTACACTGAAAGTATATATACTGCAAGTATAGCTCGTGAAACCAGAGCTGCCTGAGATGTACCTTGCATTTTTTACCATGATATTTAAGCTCTGATGAACTTCAATATGCCCAAACCTAAGGATATGCTCTTACAAAACAAAAAGCATCATATAATGAAAAATAAAAAGCACTTCATCAATTCAGATGAGAAATCTGTCACAGACACTTCTGTGGCAAAGAGTTCTTCACCTTAGGCTAGTGAAGTTTTGGAGTAACTGACGAACATGTTTATGACATGGTGATTTGAATATACATATTTATGTGAATGTATTGATTTGCTTGAAAGCTATATAGTGGCCAGGAATTTTAATGATGTTTAGGAGTCAGAAGGGGGGGAAAATTTTTAAACATACAGCAATGATTTCCTACAGTCTACTTGTAAAACTGTTAATTGAATGCAAAGATTTAAGACTGAGGATGGATTTTGCAGCCTTTTCTTCAATGTCTAAGACATCTATCTCATCATGCAAAGCCCAGTTTCAGCAGAATTATAAAGATTCCTCCTTATTTGATTTCAAAGCTGGCCCCATAACAGATTCAACGAAATGCAGCTATTAAGGGACTCTACATGATACAATATTGATTTCTTTAATAGCTATATAATTATACTGAGAAGAAAATTGCTAACAAAACTTAATAAACCTCCTGAAAAATTAGCAACATTAGCCTGGGAGCAGGCTTGAAATGACTAAAGCCTGATAGCAATACCAAACATATATTAATAGTTGTATTGCATTAGCTGCACACTCCCTGCTGTTTTAGTACTTAACTAAACTGAAATGCTAAATAGTTGTTGCCAGTTTAAGAAGTTTATCAGACAATATAAAGATGTCTTTGTGATTGTAATACAAAACTACACATAAGTGCTCCGAAAAAGTTCTGCTGGTGAAGTTATCTCCTAAGAGCTCCATTTATGGGTATTACCCAGAGTTTAAAGAGAGCTTTTATACCCCTGAGTCTAACTGAGTAAGTAACTGATAAGATAGGCCTGGCTTTCCCTCTGTTCTGCTGGTTCATGGTGGTAAATGGTGCTCCTGTTTGTGCTGCATTTCAGTCATCCAGCCCCTGCCTTCTGCCTCTTATCCCTCCCCGCAGCCAGCCAGGAGCCAGCACAAACAGCCTGGGAACGGGGTGACTCTGCACACGGGAGACAAGCCCAGCCCAACCCCTGGAACCCTTTCACCAGCCAAAAATAGCAGCGCTGAGAAGATGCCGGCAAAGTCGGGCCTTGACATTGACTGATGTTTGCCAATGCTGCGGTACATCCGTCACGCGAAGCGGGTGACAAAACACGGTCCTCTGCTGACTGTCCCACACCCTCCTTCCTCCCAACGGAAGCCGGGTATCTTGAGGAGACCTGCTTCGGAATCGTGCCAGACAGATGTCACCTTCTCACCAAGGGGCCCTATTTACAGGTTTGGGGAGATGCAAACAGGTTTTACAGGAATACTCTGACTCGAAAGGGAAAGACTGGGAGATAGCTGTCCATAAAATCCTAAATAACACGAAGAAAGTGGGTAGGGAAACTTGATCAATCTATTGGAAAATAGCTTGGGCCGTCAAGTGAAAATCTGCATGCAAACAGCTCTTGCTGCGGGATGTTGCAGATGTTAAGGGTTACACACAAGTTCAAGAAGTGGAAAATCCATCAAAGGATATTAAACATAAGGGTCCATTGCTGGTTCAGATGCCTTGCCCAACTGATCAGCTCTTAAACCATAGCCTGAACATGGTGAACAGAGAAATAAATGGAGCAAGTGTACAAGTGAAACCCTAGAAAATGTCAGGAACTGTTCTTCCTCTAAATAAAGGGACCCTACTTCCGCATGAGATATGTGCTGTAAAGCAGCCTCTACATGACTAGCAGCAAGCAGTGCTGGTCTTCCAATTTGACAGTGCAACCTGAAGGTCCCCAACAAGCAAAACCCCTTTGCTCTTCCTTGGTTCCTGGTGCTAAAGCACAACTCTCCAGTATAAGGACCTATGCATAATTGAAAAGGATATACACAATTATTAAAACTTTCTCTCAGTCTTTGGCTCCTCTCCCCTGCTTTGTGCAATGCAGCACTGCCAAGTCTAGGCAGTGTCAGTCCCAAAACCAAGGCCATCTCTGCCTGCTAGCCCCCATCAGCTGCAGAGTTAACCAGGGTCCACAGAGGCAGGCTCTGGTACACTGGGAATAAGTGGTGGAAAACAACCTGCCATCTTCAAATGATTCAAACAGACTTTGCTGTGTGCCCCACTGTCATGGGGCCATCACTGCAGTGGGCGATGCTGGGCCAAGCAGAAGTCCAGGCTGCTGAACCCTCACTGGTACTGCTGCTTAGCTGGGCAGGATGAAAACTACTACTTGCTGTCTCTCTACAACGAGCGGCAACCATGCTTCTGACTGTAGTGCAAAAACAGACCGAGAGAAATAAAACTAAACACTCTGCAAAACCATTGCTAATCACGCCACTCAGTGTGACTATACTGAAAGAGAGAGCAGCATGGAGCCCAGGGAAGCAGCTTTGTAGGATGGTGAACAGATTCAGCCCTCCTTGGAAAGATAACTGAACTTCATTTCATATATTCCAACTTACAAGGAAGTCTTTTTTTCACCAGGACTCAGGAAACCTCACAGCACTGCCATTTTACCTGGCACCAGAGGCCATATCTGACGTTACAGCCTGGTCTGGAAATTGAATCCTTTTCCGCCCCTCTCTGCCCCAAAACTTACAGAGCAGTCATCATTCACCATAACATGTCATCCTAACAAGCTGCAAGGCAGAGATACTTCACATTTGAGCCAACCGGTGGCAGCCAGTGAACAATGTCTAGGTAACCAGAACACCCTTCATCATGAGTCTGATATGTTCAACAGCTAATTAAACCTGTGTAGGGATTAGGCTTTACATTGTACAGTTTTATGGCAACAAAACCTGAGCTTCCTAAGATTACATTGACCAGCTCCTTATCTCTGATGCTGAGATGTTTATCAGCACCATATGTTACAAGCTCCTGCTATGTTTCCCAATGACCTTCTGGGACTTAATCAGCCTGAATGTCAGGGGTTGAGGAGCTGAGGACATATATCACAACACAGAATGCAACACTCAGCCAGGCAGAATAAAAATACAGGGCTGAAGTCCAAAGAAAAGGTCTTTGTCAGTTAACTTCTGTCCCTAATAAATTTGTCAATTAGAAAGAACAAACGTTAACTTTGTTTTCCTTGCCCTTGCTGTTGCTTTGTGAGGTCCCATACTGCGAGGTAACACAGGGTGTGTACTCAAGTATCAGTGATGAGGGGAAACCTCAGATGATTCATGGTTTGGGAATGTTTCGCATAAAAATAGCAGATTCCAGCTTTATATCTGGAGGCTATCCATGCTACCCAGTCATGTTTTGCACCCTTGGAACCATAAAAAGAGATGCTATTAAGAGGAAATTTTTGTCCCCAATGTCAGCAGCTCTGTGATTGTAGTGGTTTTAGTAACATACTGCTTTTAGAATTAATAAGCACTCTGTCCCAATAGTCTCCAGGCACGGTCTTTTGGGACGACCGCACTGGAAGACATGGAGTATTATCCTAACACTTTTATTCTCATGTGAAATGCACTTGTTTGCAATTGGAGATGCATTAATAAGAAAAGCTTAGGCAATGACTGGATTTGCCAAGACATTTCCATGGTCAGGATGAGATACATTTTACATTTACAGTGTCTTTTGCAGGGAGAAGGACCAACCTGCCATGCTTGAAAACCCCTGCATTCTTCACGTGGGCTGTGTTTACACTGATAAGAGCTGACATGAGCCATCTCCAAGCCCTGAAACTGCCTATTTCTGGCATGACTGTGCCTGATTCCCCATAT
The DNA here is from genome assembly GCA_013398055.1 of Ifrita kowaldi. Classification (NCBI taxonomy): domain Eukaryota; kingdom Metazoa; phylum Chordata; class Aves; order Passeriformes; family Cinclosomatidae; genus Ifrita; species Ifrita kowaldi. The sequence goes on along the minus strand of VZRS01006260.1, from coordinate 91,163 downwards.
CCTAACTCACCAGCAATTACAGTTCGTTCTGGCAGTTCCTCTGAACAAGACAAGTCAATCCCATCACTGCTTCTCCTCACTCCAACCCAGCTGCTCACAGTCATATGTTTGGATACAAAATCTCGTAAGTGTCCCTTCTATCTGTAGCTCATTGGGCTCAGATCCAGGCTGAATTTCATGGATAAGGATGCTGATCTAAATGTTGACACTTTGCAGCATGGCTGCGAGGTAGAGATAAAGCCGGGACTGGTTTGCAAGGCATTTGCATATCTGTGCATTATATGTCTGTTGTTTCATTGAAAATATCCTTTTTGGAATTTAAAGCATCTCAAAGACAGATGTGGCATGACTAGGGTTCAGCTGAATGTGCTGTATTCAGAATACAACAAAAAGTCCAGGTGTTTTAAAGGATGTAATGGCCATGGCTTAAGAAAAGAATTGTGTTACTGGATGCCAAATATATGAACACATTTATAGAACCTTTGCTTGCTTCTGACAGTGAATATATGGTTTGGGTTGATTTTTTTTTTAGAAACTAATTTCCTTTCCTAAAGCAGGTGTGTGCTAGTTGCCACATTTTCCAGGCATATTTAAAACTATTTGGACGCAGAATAGAGTTTAATTGGCTGATGAGGATTGTAAGTGTGAACTTAGTAACTGACATGGCTATGTCTTGAAACTTATCAGTCTGCATTGTGGTGGGTGGCTGTTCCAGAGGTACCGTGAACACCCAGGGAAGCCTCTGACTGCGCTTATGTGGCACATATCGTGTGTTACACCAAGCTGGAGAGGAAAAAAACTACAAAATGAGATGTCTAAACTGAACATCCCAAACCTTGGGTAGTGTAGGTCTAGGGCAGATGGGTATCAATGACACATCTCCATCTCCACCTCACTGTTAGGACTCTCCAACATGCACCTCTCACATCAAGGTTCTCTCAGTGTCAGTATTTTATGTCCATTGGGTAATAATACATAGAAGAGCATTTTCATTAAAGATATTGAAAAATATTTCAGAAGGGGGATGTTAAAGGATGTAGCATTGTCTGTTGAGTATACTCTGACTACTAGACTGTTGCCTGGGAAGCAAGACAAATGCCAAATATATACATGAAAATACAAGTCCTTCGTATTTTTTTCTCCTCCCTTTTTTTCTATCTGACCTCCCTGCTCCTGATTTCCTGGCTGTAAAATGCTTTAGATTTAGGGGGAGCAATGGAGAAACATTTACAGCTTGATATCCCATAACCTTGTATTTGGGGAATGTACATAATATGTAGAAGGCATTAGTCCCACATTCAGCATGAGAAGAATTCAGCAGTGAGATCTCTCACTTCCTAGAGAAGCATTCTCACCATGCAGTAGCCTGTCTCATTTCAAACTACGATAAAGAGAAGCTGAATTAAAGTCTGCGATTTGTGGTTTAACTTCCCTTGCACTTTTTTTTTAGCATAAGCTGTTATGTCCCTAGCAGTGGACAGCCTTGCCCTGAGAGCAAAGGCCTACCCAGTGCAGAAGAGAAAGGTAAAAATTGGACAACAGAGTGAAAAGGTAGGAGGTTTAAAATAAAGGAAGAGAGACCTAAAATAAAGGAAGACTTTGCTGCACAAGAGCAGGGACAACATTTAGTCTGTGAGAAGTGAGCTGGAAGAAACACAAGTGGGAAAAGATGAATAAGGCTGCAAGGGAAAATACCACTCCCCAGGCAAAAGCCACAATACAATTAGATCAACCATCCCCAACTGAACATAATAAACTTTTTCAGAGGAGATTCAGCTTGTACAAGCAGTCTCTTCCTCTGGCCATTTCTCTAAAGGTATTTATTGCCAACTGCTAAAAACCACTGAAGTTTCCTTTACTACACATATTCATAGACTTAAAACAAGTAGTACTTTAGAATCTTCCCTGTCAATAGAAAGGATATAACAAAAGAAAACAAACCTACTTGTAGCCCCCCACTGTAAATTTCCAGTCCCTTTTAATGAAGTGAAAAGTTTTAGCTATTAAAAATTTTGTGACCTTTGCAATGCTACAGAACACTGATACAAAATGTGAATAGTACAATATCTGTTATATAATATATATTTATATTTTAATATATTACATTTATTTCTACATAAAGAGGCTATAAATACTGTATATGCCTTATATTCATGGTTCCCAGCATTTGACATTATAGTAAGTACAAACAAAAAAATACTTATAAAAATACAAAAAGAACTCAGTAGAAATAGCTTTACATTTTAAAATCTTGTAGTCCTCATTGTGTCTATCAATAGAGTTCTGGGACTACGAGAGCACAGGTAAGAAGTTGTTCAACAATTAGGCACAATTTCATCACTCAGAGAAGATCAGAGCTGCCATGAAACCAGCCACGGATTCCCAAGGCTACATAAACTGAGATCTCTGCCACTGCAAACAGACTTTGAATTTTCAAAATGAAAGAGTCAGACCTAAATCTGAGGGAGGGGGAATGATATGAGAGGTAGGGTGCCCTTAGGATGCCCCACCAGAACCACAGAGCTTCCTGTGGTCCTAGGGAAAATGACATTGCCTTTTCTCCCTGTTCCAAGTGGTGATTTGGGGGGAGGGCAATATTTTCTGCAGCAGTTTCAGGCAGCTCAGAGGCAGGCAGGCATTTGGTGTGAGTCAGGGGTGCTGGGGATGAAAGGGGAGCAGAGCCATCCTCAGAGGTCAGGCATGGCCCTGCCATTTGAGTCCAATCACTTGGCTCAATGCTCTGCCTTCTCCCTACTAACCAACTTCACTGAGAAAATGCAGCTCATGAGGACTTGTACAGCAGCCTTTTTCCTCTGCCAAGGACAGAGACCATCACCCCCACCTATATTTAGCTCAGTCTATGTTTAGTCTCAGGCTGTCAGTGAGTGCCAGAGCCTTGAGCTGGAGGTTCCTTTTTTTGTTTGTGAAGGTACAAGCAAGGAATAACTCTGAGAAACAAGAAGCCAGTGCCGTGCTGTTTCCTTCCTGGAGTCCAGCCACAAGGGGAAAAACAAACAAAAAAACCCCCACAAAAGCAGGGATGTGCCATTATTTCGTACAAGTAGAAACATTTAGGTTGAATGCCGTGATGCTGCCTGCATCAGGCAGACGCTCCACATATCACCACGGTCAGCTCCTGCCATGGGGTTGGCACAGCCCACACACCACGGCTGGGGCTTTGCACCCTCAGCCACCAGCGTCTCTTAAGGAAAGAACCCCAGCCTGGCATGGCACAGTTTTGCTGCCACATGCTTCTGCATCATCTTCAGGAAAAATAAATGTCTTTTCTTAGTCCCACGGATGCCATCTTTCAATGCGTCAAACCTGAATACCACCAGCCCAGGCAATGAAGGCGCATCCCAGGGGGAGCTGGAGCTGCCAGCTTCACCCTAGAGCGGCGCGGGGCTCTCGTAGGGGAGCCCATGAGCGCGGCAGAGCGGGGGCGAAGCCTCCTGGGCACACAAGAGTTCAGTTTCCTCGCTGGAGTAGACGGTGGTGTCCATGTCATCCGAGTGGTATCCCGACTGGTACCCGCTCGTCTGGTTGGAGGCTTCGGACATGACGGATTCATTACTCTTGCTGGGCACCAGTGTGCTGCAAAAAACAACCAGAAACAGGGCTGAGAGAGCTGTGGAGAGAGCTGTCTTCTGGAGGGCAGGTGGGTGACTCCAGATGGCAGCTGCTTTCCATCACAGCAACAACCAAAGCAAAAGGCTGTACTTAAACCTGGCTTCAAGCCTTTTTAAACATGCATTTGATTATAAGGAGAGACCTTTTCATATGCCCTAACTGCACTAATGCATGAAAAAGATGTTTAATTTTTGACAATACAAGGAGTTAGATTGCAACCACAGATGAAATGAAGAGAAAGCTTTTAGAGGCTCTGCTTCAGCTGTGGTGCAATTGTAACTGCAGTATACCTTCGTCTGCACTGAAGTTCTTCTGGAAAAAAATAATTCCTGAGAAGCTCTCAGAGAGCATACGTGAGGTTTCAGCTCCATGAACGCCACTGTGCTTCCTGTGAACTGCACAATGAAACCCCTGTACAATGCTCTGAAAATACACCCGGGTACATCCTGAAAACTTGAGTGTCAGCTANCGCGCGCTACCCAGAAAACGTGTGGAAAACAAAAAAAAAAAAAAAAAAAAAAAAAAAAAAGAAAGAAAGAAAGAAAAAGCAAGCAAAAAACCAAAACCAAGCGTTCGGACAGGTCCTCATGCCCAGTTGTGTGCACCAGCTCAGTACCTTCGAGGGCTGATTGATGCTATTGCATCTGATAAATAGAAGTCCTTTCTGGGTGCTGACTGAGGCTTCCAAAAGCTGCATTACCTCTCCTCTCCTAATACCAAATGCAGATGACCAGGCATACTGGGAACAATTTTGCTTTCTGTTTTTGAAAATACTTTAAGAAAAGATTTTGTCTTCCAAACAATTTTACATACCAATCAGTCTTCTGACATACTGCAGGTAAAAGGTCATATTCAACCCTACGAGCCTTACCTAAAGGGTATTTTCACTTGTTTTTCATTCTCTTCCAATGCCTTCAGCTCTTCAGATGCAAGAACCATCCCACTATCTGTCTGGTTTTCCTGCAAAGGTGTTGGAAATGCATTAAATGGAAAAAGATTAAAAACACAAAAAAAATGTATAATAGAAGGAAAGTGTGTACAAATAGACAAACTCACCTCCTGAACAACTTTTACAGTGGTTACCAAAGGGACATCTTCAAATGTTTTCACACTCACAGGGCGGCTTTTTCTCTTGCTACCTTGTCGGTACTGACTGCAAAGAAAACAAAACCATAAAAGTTTGTGTCCACTATCCACAACTTGGCTGCAAACAGCACAATGATATCAGAACCCTTTTATCTCTCTTCAGAGAAGTTAATCCTTTTGTCAAAACATATTACGCAAACTTCAAAATATCTATTTATTGAAAGGGATGAACAGCCGAGAAAGTGGCATATTTCTGACCTTCTGCTCCTGACAATATTGATCTCTGAGCAAATTCTAAGAAATTACTTTGAGAAAACAGCTTCTTTCCTCAGTTACACTGGAGGGCTTCACTTCCTGCAAGCTTTGCTCAGAAGTATAATAAACAGAGAAGCCTGGAGCACAGACATGTGTCTCTTCCTTTGGACTGCACTTCTGAGACCCCTGGCTGGACCTAGGACAACAACAGCAGACTCAGCACACTGCTGCCCTTCAGCCGTGGGGATCAGGACAGGGAGTGCTAAATCTCTCTTGAAGGCTCTTCTCCAAAAGAAGCCCTCTGGTTCAGGATGACATCCACAAAAAATACTGGACAAAAACATAAAATTGACTTTCATGGAGATACTAATACAGCAAACAAAACAGCACCCTGAGCTTTCTGCCTAAGTGAACATGGAATGAAATGGATGGTGTCCCAGTTAAGCAGGGCAAATTTATGTTCTTAACAGCTAATGAAGGAAAAGCCATGGAGTTAGTAGAGTAAGCTGCATTCATTTGAAGTGCAAAGCTAGAGACAATTAAGAGTATCATTCACCCCATTTCCCAGCTTTGAATCTAGCTATGCTGAATCCTGCTTATCTCCAACAGACATTTATTTAAACTGGTGGGGATTTTACAAGTTCCTCCTTGTGTAGCCTGCTCAGGTGCTCAATCACACTTTAGAATGTTTTTCAAATATTAAACCCAAGTATTTGCTGCAAATAAATTTTTTCCTAATGCTGGGAACACAGAACAATTATTTAACACCCTCTTTGGGGCAAATTTTCATATACTGAAAACTGGTACTGTATTCCCTCTCCATTTTCTCTTCCTAAACTTAACAAAACCAGTTCTTTCAAGCTCTCTGCACTGGCCATGTCTTCTGCTCCTCTGAAGTGGTATCTAATCTATTTCCCATCCAACACTACCAGGACCAAAACCATCAAATGGACAATCTAGTCCACTCACCCTCCTGGACAACCTGATCTCGTACGACTAGAAGTTCATTCCACAACTTGCCTTCTAAGTTTGGAAGCTCCCTCTGTGCTTGCATTTAAAAGTCCACCCAGGCACAGAGCTGCATGGCCAGCACTACAGTTTTCCAGGGTGGTGAGGACTGAGAAGCCCAGCCTCTTGATCTGAATGACTTCCCAAGCATGGGAGACCTGCCTCTGCTCAGCCCAGACAAGAGCCAGCCTACAAAGGCTACAGTGAGTGAGATCCTCCTGGTTAAGGAAATTACTGTGCAAACAGGACTAGAGACTGTGTGCAGGCAGAGAGAGACCACGCATGGAGTCTGACTTCTGCTTGGTGGCAGTGAGAGCTCAGCTGATGTCCTCAGAGTGTTTCCTGACATTTGTTTGCATTTTGTATTAGATTGTCCCATTAAAAAAAGGCCAAAAATGTTCAAAATCAAAATGCATCTTCTCTGCTATCCTCCAGGTCAATTATCCTCTCTAAAAATGAAACTTTGACTTGATTTGTTCTTGACAAATCCACGCTGGCCATTTTTTAGTTGTTTTCCTGTAGGCATTTACCATTATTTATCTGAACATTTATTCCATGATTGTTTATAGAATTCAAATTAATCTGATTTCAGAAGTATTCTTTTTCTGTTCTAAGAGTATGCATTATCTTTTACACTTTACACTAACTCTTCTATACCTCACCTGACTGTTTTTAATGACAATCTTTCAAGGTTCAGAAATTACACATCTATTTACTAAGCGCAATATGGCAAATGCTAGGAGGTCCTGCTGATTTTAATTTACATCTGCAACGTAAACATTCTTTAATACTCTCCATGTTTTCCCTGTGCTTGTTATCCTCCTCCAGCTTTGATTTAGAGATTATATTTATCAGCCTTTCCTCATAGTTAGTACTTTTGTGAAGATTGAAAAAGATGTCTCTGAACAAATCAATCTTTTCCACTACCTGTATAGCAAGATCCATGCCCACAAAATCGTTTTCAGCTACCAGAACGTAAGAATAAAGCCCCTAAGCATGACTTAACCTGCTCACTTTGCCTCCCCTAGCATGATTTCCACAAGTGCTTTCACAATCCTATAAGATGAGAAAAAAGAGATTCAAAGTCTCCTTCAAATGTTGACAGAGTGCTTTTACTTCTGTTCATAACAGGAAATGGGGACCAGGAAAAGCCATATAGGAAGTATTAAAAGTGGAAAATAAGTGTGATATTTTCAATGTTAAATCATGCTTTTTTGTCTTTTAAACGTGTATAGTTTGAACTGTCCCACGACTAACACATGGGGTTGAGAGTTCAGCTGCAGGATCATAAGTTCAACTGAAGTGTGAAATGCATTGTGCCTATGTAGTCTTTTCTAGGACCACACAGAAATGTTCTCCTGCTGTACCCCAAATCATTGGGAACTCTGTCTGTGGTGGGTATGACACACACAGCGAGGCAGAGGGCTCTGCTTCATGGAAACCACAGGAAACCTGCCAATAGAGTCTGTCTCCACCCTGATGGTTGCATCCATCTCTTTCTATCCTCCTTCTTCTGAGACCACATTGAGCAACCCAGAGCTCCCAGCATCTCAGTGGCTGCACTGGATGAGAAAATGCCTTTCTCCCTTACATCCCATGCCAGAGGTCCTCAAAGGGTCCAACATAAGCCCCTGAAGTGCGTTAGTACAAACTCCTTACTGGAAAGTCACCTCTGCCATGATACCCAACAGCATCTACCATTGTGGATGCCCTAGGAGCCCACCAGAAGCAAGCAGTGGACAAAAACCAGTGACAATACTATTTACGTCACGTTCCTCTTGGCTACCAATTCATGACCTATTTGCCAGTGTTTTACTGTAGGAGGAGAAACGCCAGAGAGATTATTAATGACAGATCTATCACCATTAATATTCTTGGCAGCTGCAACACAAGAACACTGCGAACACAACTGAATTGGACCAGTAAAACCTTCTATATGTTCTGGTTTTTCAAAAACAACCAACAGATATTTTCATGTTTTTTGCTTTTTTCCTTCATTTGTTTTTGAATGAGAATATCAAATCTTGAAAGAGTAGCAACATTAAAAATAAACAAGAAAACCACTAATTGGGAAGGTAAGAAACTAGCTTTTGCCTACAAAAGCCTTACAAATTCCTTCTTATCCCTACGGAGAAGGTTAAATATGGACCAGGCAGCTGAAGTCTCTTCCTTTCATTTTCCCTTCCCCCAGCATGAACAAAACCTTCCCAGAGGCCCCAGTAGGATGTCCACCATATAAAATACCTAATTCCTGCTGTGTTGTCATAATGGAATTTAGGATCACAGACTTCCTCTTCCTCCCTACAGGAAGCAGGTGAAGTTGGGAGAGAGAGACCCGAATCCTCTTCCATATTCAGTGATACTGACAAAGGAAGGACAATGTAGTCTTTACCATCCTGTAGAATGCAGTGAAAAAAATACAAAAATTAAATAGGCTACAGAGACACACAGACATAAACAAATACATGCGCGTACATGGAGAATGCATCAGCCCAACAGTGTGGCTGTTTTATTAAACTGTGAACAGTATACCACCTCCGCAGGAGCAGCTACATTAAAAGAAGGAAGCTTAATAAGAATCACTTCCAAGTAGTTCTGAATTTAAAAAAAATAGATTTTTATATGATACACTGTAACATAAAGTATAAACTGGAATTTTTATTGATGTCTTCGAAAAAATAAAAGCAGATTTTAGTAACATTTGAATCCCAATGCCACAAAGAAAGTGAACCTGATGGTTTAGAAGGGTGGTGTAATTTGCATCATCACTGATAGGTTAGAAAGGGAGAATCTGTCTAATAGGGGAGCACACAGCCAAACCCATCCTCCTTCACTCAGTGGGCTCACATCTATTGCCCTGGCCTTGTCCACTTCCGTAGTAACTGAAGAGGAAGCCACAAGATGGAGAGCTGGAAAGGGAGGCCCATGTACCCACCTGGTCGCAGTGGGCTCTTTTACTGCAACGCCTGCACACAGGTCATGCCTTAATACGTTAATTTGCATGGAGCTGCTCACAGGCAATGAAGTTCTTGTATCCTTGTTTTCCAGGATAGCCATCAAAAGCATTGCAGCCCTCGCATACACGAAGATAACCATCTTTGGCACAGTAAGATCAACAGGAGCTACCTGCTGGAATGCATCTGCAGCGTGCAGAGAAATCAGCAGCAGAGCAGGGAACTGAGCCTGTGCCAACAACTCCCCAGCAAAGACAGCAGTAGTGTCATGGAAAGCCTTACTGGCAGGGCAGAGTGGCTTTTGGTTACCACAACACAACCTCTGGGATCTTTACACCGCAAGTCACTCTCTGCTAGTCAAGAGACCCAACTGGTGCTCAGTAACGGGAGCAGCGGAAGAAGCCTGGGCTCCGTGACAGCTCCAGCAGGGAGTACCCAACTATGGAATGCTGTGGTGGCTGGCAGAACAGGACAGATCCAGCTGGTGGTTTTAGCAACCAGAGAATACAGTTGACGAACCTGACGGACGTTGGCTTGCAGTAAATTCCCCAGGTGCTCCACCAGCTCTGAAAAAGTTGGTCTCTGCTTAGGATCTCCATGCCAGCAATCCAACATTGTTTGGTACCTAGAACAACAAAACCAATTAAAATACCAGCATAAAGAAAACAGCACCTATTGCTTGCTCATGCACCTGCTAGTAGTGTGGGGTAAATGTGGGCAGCTGGAAGAACAGTTTCTCACATTTCTGGTGTTGTATAGTCTGGTGCTCTCATTCTCGTTCCTTCTTTCAGTCTTCTGCAAAATTCCTCATCAATTTTCACTCCAGGGTACGGTGATGCGCCTAAAATGAAAGCAACAGTAATTTTAATGCATTAGACTCTTAAATTTTGGGATTAATTTTCAAGCAAATAACTTGCTATGGTTTGTGTTAATAAGACAATTTGGTATATTTGGATGTGTAAACAATTCATATTTATGATGGAAAGAGCAACTGATTGAGTAAATGAGGCTCATCATAACATACTGAAATTGCATGAAGAAGCATTTCAAGCCTATGTTCCTACATTTGCATTTTAAAGAAAATTTAGTATTTTATTTTGATGGAGAAAATATATAGGAATTTTTCAAGAAGTAAAAAGAAAATGCTACAGAGGATCCAAGAACACTTTGACTGTTTTCTTCAGACTCTTTTGTTTAGAGATGGTTCAGTAAAATTAAAGTGACTCACCTAACGAAAATATTTCCCACAGCAGAACTCCAAAGGACCATACATCACTCTGAATGGTATATACTCTATCAAAAATGGTTTCTGGTGCCATCCATTTTAGGGGTAGTCTGGCCTAAAAGCATTTTCATAAACAAAATGGTATCACAGTTTAGTAAAACACTGAGTTTCCACAAACCTCTTTAAGGGAAAAAAAAGAAAAAAGAAGTCCCAATTTCATATTAATTCTCTATCAAACAGATAATCTGAAACTTACATCTCCTTTCCTGACGTAATCTGGGTCTTTGTAGATGTCTCGAGCCAAGCCAAAATCACAGATTTTGACCACGTTATTGTCTGACAAGAGGATATTACGAGCAGCCAGGTCCCTGTGGATGCACTGCAAAGAGAAGTAAACAACTTCATATGCTGCCTGTCGTCACAGCTCTGTCCACAGGGTTGATCTCTTTCACATATGTGCTCTCCTACCCTCAAAGGCCAGATAATTCTTAAAACCTTTTAAGAAAAAGAAACCTCAGCATCAACAGTTGCTGATTTTAAGTGCTTTTTTGATGGTCACAACTGATTTGGCTCAGGGAGACTTGTGTTCCCAAGTCCAAACATACATCTGTTTATCCACTGTGCAGAGAGGGCCTTTGAAGTTAGCTAATTAATTATCTTAAGAAGTTGACACAAAACAGGTTCAGATCTGATTACCTTTAGATTTACTTAGGTTCACTCAAATCCGTGTACTCCACTATTTCTCTGAAAAACACCACACTACAATGCTGACTTGATTCCAACACAAACTAATCTTTACTACAGAGAAAGGAGTCCACATCTCTACCTATGCAGAACAATAGCTTAGTTAACAACCCAAAGTCTCAAGTCTCAATAGCCTGAAGTAAAAAAATCAAGCTCTGAAAGTGGCTACAGATTTGCTTCTAGAATGGACTGAAACTGCAGATTCTGGAAGCAAGTATTTTTACATATGCACATCAATCAGGATGTATGAAAGGCAGACAAAAGCATGTTTTCAGAAAAAGACTCTGAAGTCTGCTCTCGAACACCTAGCCTGCACTCTAGAGCAGTGTTGTATTTCCTGCTTCTATTTTCTTTTTCCATTTCAAAGTATGTTTTGTTTCTATACAGCTGCAGGCAATTCCTCACTCTTGCTGGAATTGTCATCCTTTGAAATATGTGCTCTACATATTTAGGCTCAAACCACAGAAAAATACTTGTGGAAGGCCAAAATGCAAGTGAGGTGCTGTTGACTGCCAGGGTGTCTTCCACAAGAGATTCTCCAAGGAGTCATCCATGAAGTTTCATAGCTGAGTATCGTCTCTCCTCACATTGCCCCTCCAATCCCAGTGCACAATGTACAAGCAACCTCCTCAGAGCAAAATCCTTTACTCTCGTTTAGCTCCTGTTACCAGGGATTTGTCCCTAATTCCTTTAATTGTCCTTATAAGTCAGCTCCCTTCCTCCAACCACTTAAGCATTCTTCTGTGAAGTAGTGGCCCATAAACCTAATACAGATCACTAACATTTGTGTCAATAAATGCACAGGCTGTTTCACTCTGTAGCATTAATGATTTGGGCATGTCTTAGAGCAAAAAGCAAATGTTGCGGATGACTGCTAGTCCAAAGATGAACATGCTGTTTCCTTCTACAGACCTACAGCATTACTTCCTACAGTCAAATAAATAACATGCCACTCTTCCTGAGAAGTTCCTTACTTTGCGTGAAGCCAAGAACTCCATTCCCCTTGCCACCTGGAAGCTATAACAGATGAGGTCCTCCATGGTCAAAGGGTTCTTGCAAAGGTCTTCAGGACCAGCTGCAAAGAATCAAACGACAGTCAAACATGGCCTTTGTCACTGATTTCACCAATAACTGCTGTTAGGTAAAAGTCCATCTGAACCTTATGCCACACTGGACTGGAAGAGCAAATCAAGCACTTTTTTTGGCTGTATAATTATCACTAACGACTCATTTTACACCGAACTAGTCTGGTGCAAAATAAACTTTGCGACGATGGGTTATACCCTAGGCCTCCTTGCTTATTTCCAGAGTTCCCACCAGAGGAAAGATTTGCAAAACAATCTCAAAAGAAAAACAACCAAAACCCAGCACACAAGTTCCTAGGACAGTAAAGTTTTCTGTGGTTTCAATTGAACTTAGAAACCAAGGAGAAGGAGGCCCCACCTAGTCTTTATGAGGAAAGAATATGCCATAGGGAGAAAGACTTCAATTCGGCAAAAAGCCCTGCTAATTTAGTGTAGAAGAACCCTAACCTCATCTTCTAGTGACCTGGAGAAATAACGTACTTGGATATCCAAAGATACCTAGGCATTTAGTTCCTGCTGAAATATACAACCCTGTGACTTGACTCAGCTCTTGATTTTAAGCAGACATCTACCATGAACTACAGCACGGGTGGCTAAAACCTTAACCTAAGGGCTGCTTCAGGTCTACATACTTCTTGCAACATCCCAGCTCAGAGGGTGAATGTTTACACCAAGGAGTACTGGAAAGGGACCATGATGGTGTGGAAATGCATGTGTGACATTACCTATCAGATTGCATTGAAACTGCAAGATCATTCTCCCTGTTCATATACTGATGCTTTTCTTCGCATTAAGTGACTTCTAGTAGTAGTTGAGGTACAAGCAGTAGAGCTATGGCATTCCTCCCAACTAGTCTGATCCCACCCCTAGGTGAAATTAGCAGCCTCTGAAATGGCAGCACTGAGCATTTCGTGCTGCGTCTGCCAAAGGAGGACACGGCAAATGCATCAGTGAAACCACTGCAGAGGATATGTGCATCCTGGGGAGGCTTTGAATAAGTGGATAATTCAGGCTTCCTGTTCCTGACAGACCACCTGGGCCGAGGGAAGGCAAAGCAAGTTCTCTGCTAATAACCAGTGAAGCAAATAGCATTTCACAGTATTTAACTTCTGGGTAAACATTAAGGAAATTCAGTTAGCATCCTGGTGCATCCCTCTCCGGACTGCCTTTGGAGTTTGTGCTCTGCGATTTTACCTGAAGATATTGGGGCATTAAATACACACATCTGCAAAAGGCTTCACACTAAAAACAGACCCTTTTCAGACAGGACATTATCTGGGATTGGGCTGAGAGGTTTGGGAAGCTGATCTAGATAATCCATAGCTCAGGAACTTTGGTAATCAAGAGAATAGCCTGCACACAGCTTTGACGGAGCTTCGGAAATCACACAGTCCCCAATGTCCCTCATCAGCCCCACCAATGACACGTGTTCCAACACCAGGAGAAGACATATCCTACCATCCTCCTCTTCCACGTCACTCAGGGACCGCTCCTCCACAAAGCCAGAGCTTGCTGAGCTCTGGCTGCTCGTGATGCTGTCCAACCGTCGCTTCAGGTCAGAAGAGACATCACCAACGTAGTTCTCTTTCCCTTGCCGAAATCTGGCACATTTGGTCTAGAAATATGAGGGGAGGGTGAGAAAAATCAGAAGCTGAAAGCATGCCAGAAGCTTCTACTGGAGAGGCAGTGATGCTCCCTATGGTCGGTGCCAAGATCACTAGGGAAGGCAGGGAGAGCAACCCAGTGAAGGCGTGATCAGCTGCTCTGCTCCGAGCCAGCGCTGGTTGGGGCACCAGGCTGGTGCACTGACAGTACCAGCAAATCCCAACCCATGGCCATGCAGGTTCACCAGCCAGAGCACCCTCTGCCACTCCACAACACAACTTTTTCCTGCTTTCACAACCTCCCAGCCAAACCCCAGCAACATCTCCACGTGCTGGGGACTAAACGCACACTGAGGAGCTGGTGTTCTCAGCCCCCATTGCCCCCCACCTGTGAAACACACATGGATGGATGCTGCCAAACCCTCTCATACACTCCAGCCTCTCCATACTGCTATGGCTTTACCTCCTGCTGCTGCAAAGGCCCTCCTGCTAAACCTCTACCTTGGCCAAAACCCTAACAGCCATCAAAATCTGACTTATTTCCTTCTTCCCCTAAGCCACTGCATGCCTCCAGAGAGGAATCCAGCCCCACAGGTGTCTTTCAAAACATTTTTATTTTCCCCATTGCTTTGGTTTGATTTTTTTCCCTGGCAGGGCTGTTTTTTAACATTGTCAAATCCCATTCCCGCCGCTTGTGTAAGCAAGGGTCAGCACCCTCATGAAACCCTGTCTCTTCCTTCAAGGCCTCTCAGATATTTGTTTATCTTTTTACCTCACAAGAAGATGCAGTGAGCTGCCTTTGCCAATATAAAATAGTAAACAATGTCTCCAAGGATAAAGGAAAATAACCCCCTGGAGAACCAACAAGCAGTGGGAAGAAACTCTGATCTAAACACAGCAGCTGCAGAAAGACTCAAGTCTACCAACATGGCAGAGCACAGCCCAGAGGCCTCTCTCTTAGCTGCGAGTAGAAAAGGGTTGGGTCCCCAGGGTGACCCTGAGTGTTGGGTACACACAGCCAAGTTCTTCAGACAGCAGTCCGACCCTCAGAGGGCATGGATCCTCCAGATGGATCCTCTCCAGAAACAAGACTCCTCTCAGTGGTGCCCAGAAATGAGTTTGAAAATGCCGGTCTCCATCCTCCCCCTTCTTTCAAATCAGGGTGCAGAGGGGGTGCTGTGATGGAGCTCCTTTTTGCAAAGGACTTGGGAGGTGAAAAGCTGAATATAAACTCATGAGCCACATCAATTATACAGAACTATCAACAGCAAAAGTAATGTATAGCTTCATTCAGCAATGAGCCAAGGGGACAGCAGAACAGATAATCACGTGATAGCAGATACCTATGGATAGCTGATGGATGTATACACTAAGCAAGGAGTGCAGTTATTTAAGGTGGTCTGGAACTTAACTAAGAAAGGAAAAAATTTAGGCTGATAATCAGAAAAAACTTCCTGAAAGATACGGCCAAGTGTAGAATAGTCTGCCAAAGGAAATAGTGGAAGCCCAGTTCCTTTGCACATTTTAAGCTAACAATAACAAAACAGCTACATTGCAGGGGCCAGGGGAAAGACTAGATGACCTCTGATGTCTTTGCCATCTCTCATTCCCATGAGAAGAACCCTAAGACATTTAGCGTCCCCAAGGATTGCCGCTTGAGTCTGCACTAGAAAAAGAAACATTGTGCATGGAAAAAAACCCACCAAACCAAACATTCTACTGTTCACCTTGACTCTTTACCTTGTAGGGGACAAATTCACTCCTCTTGCTCCGTAGGTAAGCTGACAGATTTCCGAACTTGCAGTATTCCACAATCACCATGAGTGGGCCTGTACAACACATAAAGCAATTCATTAATGGTCATTAGACCATTAATATCCCACCTTATCTCACAGCATAACTCATAGCTAGAAACACATCCAGTTCAAAGAGTATTCCGATAGCCAAAGGTTTTTAAAAATATCAACAATAAAAAAAATTAAAATCTAATCAAAGCACTGAAATTATTCATTTTTCTGCTGTTTAAGGGAAGAAAACAAAGCACATAATCACAGGCTTAATTTCATATGCCAAAAAGTATAGTGGTGTTCTTATATTTGAAGTGCCAATAACAGCCCAAGTTAATTGACGTAGTAAGGATGCGACATAAATATTTGAATGAACTTCAGTGCAATTAACCTCTGCAATAAAATACACACATGATTACCCATGCATTTTTCTACAGGCAGTTAAAGCACTAAAAATTTAAAACTGGAATCTTGGTTTCAGACATAGATGCTTTAATGTACAATCTAAATGTGGTATTTCATGTTCAAATTTACTTCATATAGGCATATGCTATGGTGATAAATTTCCATCCTAGGTTCCACATACTGGCCATCTCTATTTTATTAGGGAATAAACAAGGAAATAAATATTTATGGATTATGTTTCCTTCAACTACTGACTTCTGTCATGGAACTTTACAAATTAAATTTTCATCCCATAGTAAGCCAACAAGTTAGCTTCCCTGAAAAATTATTACTGAGTTACTTTACAATGAATTTCTTCCAAATTAGTTTGTAGTACTGGATTTGCTAAACAAAACATCTGTCCCTGATTATAAAGTGAAATAGGTTCATCCACCCAGAGCTGAACTCCAAATTGCAATCTCCCCTCCTACACACACGCAGAGGCACCGACAGCCCAACCAAAGACAGAGAGGGGAAGTCCCAGCTTGCAGACATGCTGTAGCTGGTGACAAGAGTAAGAGTAACTTGTTAAATCTGGTATTAGACTCAGCTCTGAAGACACATGGGCTGTCCACTATAAAGGTAGATCTCAAGTACAGAAAAGCAAAGTGATAGAACAACTGAGGGATGGAGCTGCATGGCCCCTATTCCATCTTTATTCTACCTCTGGCCTGCTCACTCTTATCAGATTTTTTTTTAAGAAAGAACTACTCTTTCCAATCCTCAATTTTGAATTTCAATTGCCTCTGCAGCAGAAATGGAAGAAATAGGGTTTTCATTAGCACCTCCTCACCCACTAAGAAGTTACTCACCTCCTGGCTTTGTGCAGGCTCCGAGTAAATTGACAACATTGAGATGATGGCCAATATGAATGAGTATCTTCAGCTCTGACATAAGCGCTCTGTGCTCACTATGGGTTGCCCCTTCTGCAGAAGTAAAGCAACACAGGTCAGGAGCATCACAGACAGAAAGGTTTTTCCCTCCTCCCCATTCTCTTTTGGTATTTATCCAGCCCATCATGTGAGGAGCCTTGCTGGCGGGTAGGCCATGTCAGTTATGCCAATACAGCACAGGGTGGAATACAGCCCCCAGCTGCTGGCAGCCCCATTTCGCTGCCCTATTACATCTTCTTTAGGAACAATGTGTCTGGGAACCACACATTTCAACTTTCCTGTGGCAAATGTGAGGCAGTATAATATGATTTAAAGTGAGGAGAAAACTATTCCAAATTACAACTCAGTTCGGAGCGTGCCTAAGCCATTGTCTTGAGACTTGCAGAAAGCTTCCCACAGGGATGCATAAGGCACAAATGGACACGTGCAAATTGATTGCAGGAGCAACTTTATGTTCTGAACCTAAGTGGAACTATAAAGCAGTGGCTAGGAAACCACAGCTGCATTGCTCCAGTTATCAGTGAGGGAAAGGCACGTACTTTCTCTAATCATTGCTTCATGATAACAGCTGTTAAACTAAACTTTTACAACGATGGGTACAATAGTTGTAGTGTTGACAAATATCCCTATATTGTATATTCATGCTGAAGTTTCAGTCATTATTTTTACCTTTAAGCATTTTGACTGCCACTGTTTTGCAGGTAGCAGTTTTGTCAATCCCAAACGCATCTGCTTCTATGACCTGGCCAAAAGCTCCACGTCCAAGAGGTTTACCTTGAAGTGAGAACACAAACATACTCTCTTGGCACAGCAGGCAAAAGTTGTAGAATAAAAAGCAACTCCAAAATGAATTAATGAAGCAGAAATTAACAGAGGACTTGAAATGTAAATAGGATGCACCACATCCTACAGGAACACAGAGCCCACCTAGGGATCATACAGCAGAACAGTCCCATGGCGAGCCAGCACCCGAAACACCCTCCAGCATAGTGCTGGCTGCAGCATCACTAAATGGCTTATGCAATGAAAACTCACCTAGCTTTAGCCGGTCTCTGGGAAACTCCCACTTGCTGGCATCATATGGGAGCCTCTCACAGTGCTCATCTATAGGGACTTCATCAGGATCCATGATGATTGACAAGTAGCCAGTCTTCATGTCCCCTCCGTTGGCCTGGAAAATGGTATTAGTTGCAGTTGCACAGTTTTTTGCTGGCCATGTGCAGGCAAAATGCCATTTTCTCACTTTAGAGTATTTCATTAGTTCCCAGAAATGCCAGGCTACCATTTCCCTACACCATGTCATCATGAGTGTGATCATTGTTAATTACTTGCACTTTTCTTTTCTTGCTCTCTCTTTTTGTTTTTTTAATAAACAGAACCAGATGAAACATTTTTCTCTTGCAAGGGCCTGTTCAATTACAAACAAATTTCTGCGCTCCCGGTTCCAGGCAAGAATGTTATGGCATGGAGAGAAAAAATGTGTCTGTTGATTTAAGAACAATGGAAAGAAGCAACACAAAAGGCCTCAAGTCAGCTCTCATTTGTCATGCAAGACCAGTGCTGATAGGACAGTATGAGAATTTTTTCATTACCCGCTTAACGGTCCGGAGGATGATTACAAGAAGCAACCAGAAGAACATGGCAATCACTGCAGTGCCAACGAGGATAATGAGCTCCAGATTTGTTTTCTCTTCAGCGCCTGGGAAGAAATAAATGAATATTTGAGTGATAGTTGGAAACATATTTGTTTTGTTCATTCATTAAAGTAAAGAATGGAGCTCCTTGTTCCGAAGGTTCGTTTTAAAAGTGCAACATAGAGCAAGGAAACGAAAGCTAAGCAAAACAAAAAGCTTGGGGGGTTATGTTGGAATATTACTGTTCCATGTTGCTTTACACACCATCCAATTTCTCAGCATCAACTTTGTTCCAAGGACAGTGTCTGGACCTTTGGCAAATATAAAAAAAGTAAAATTCACATTTTGGAAAGAAATAATTGTTTTAGAATACCAAAAAGTAATTACTCTTTCTTTAGAAACCAAAAAAACACCCCCATCATACAGAAAATAAAGATCTGTGAGAATGACCTAGGGAACAATCTCTCTCTTGTCTCTTGACATCATTCATCTGGGGCATGAAAAATGTGGGTCTACAAGAACCCATGATAATAAGGTCTTATTTACAATGTTCCTTTTCCCGTAAAATAGTGGCCAGCGGATACCACTTGAACATCTTTTAGTGCACAGAGACAGCTCTCCTCTTCAGCTCCTGTTTGCCACATCATGCTCCTCTATTTCATACTTCGCACCATAGAGATTTTCCTACGCAGTAGCACACTCCATTGCATGACCCCAATGAGATGCACTATAAATTTCTTGGAGTGAAACAGTATGTCTGTCTTACACAGATTTCAAATTTCTACAGATGTGCCCCAGCCATATTTACCACATCAGCTAAAATCCACATCGATGTCATCTGCAGATAATTTCCACCCCATGTAAACAATTTGCCCAACATCTAAATATCCTAAAGGGACCTATGAGAATAACACGATATTGCTTTAATTACCTTAATGGAGCAGATCAGACAACCACCTTGACTGTAAAGACAGGGGTTTGTGAAGGGTTCAGTGACTAAAGTATGCAAATGCACTAATACCAAGAGCAAGGAGCTTTTAGTTTGAAGCTTCTTGTTGCAACTCTTAGTGGAAAGTCCATCGTGGCCCCAGCTACTCACATTGCAGACCTCTTGCTAGGATTTATTGTTTGTCATTGCAATTTGTATTTTGGTGTGCCACAATAGGACTGGAACAAGTAAGAGATGGGTCTCACAAATGCTGCTTTCATAGTGTGGTGGACCAAAGCTGGAGTCCCCTAACTCAAAATCACTACCTGTTTCAATGAAATGGGACAGCAATCACAACAGACTGCAAAAACGCTTCACTATGTTTTTCTTAGATGCTGTGAGAACAACGACATAATTTAAAAAGGTACAACATCCTGCACTAAAAAACACAGTATGACAAGTATTTTACCGAGACAACAGAGATGCCCCAGGATATCTGCATGTTTATGTAGCTCTGTTGTATGTGTTTGCACGTAATATAGATTGGCAGAGTTTTCTTTGCAAACACAAGATAGATGCAGTTTTTGTTGAAAAGCTCTAAACAGCACAGTGGAGAAGAAAGCATCAACCTCAACAGCTGGTCTGTGATGGCTATGACAGCACCCAATTTGAGCTTGACAGGAATGGTCAGGACTTTTCACAGATTTCATAGTGTATTTTCAGATCTTCCATCAGGATAGCCAGTAGATTTTCCTTCTAGTTATTCTAAAGATTTTATACCCAATCTGGAAAGAAGCTAACACCAACCTTCCACTGAAAAAAAAGCCACTGCTTTACTGCATCCGAGGACATTGCATGCAAGGCAGGTGTATAGCCCTCCATCTTCTTTCCTCACTCGACGGATGGTTAGTGTTTTGTTCCCATCTTTCAAAACAATACCTGGAAAAAATTATGATTCTTAATTTTGCTATTTTTATGCCACTTTTTGTTAAGAATTCAAAATGAAACTTTCATGGTGAAAATCAGCAGTCAGTCCCATGAAAGAAAGCCTTTTAGTGATAATAGCAAGGGAGCAATCCTCACCTGAATCTTCCACAAGGGTCTCGTTATTTTTAAACCACATGATGCTTGGAGGAGGAATGCCATTCACTGCACATGACACTTCTATAGTTTCACCAATGTTTGTTGTTTGATTTTCCAGATTTCCAACAAGTGTGGGTGCTATGGGCTCTGTTGGTTTGAAAATACAGTAAAATTACTGATTATTAATAAAAAGATCAGTTAATAGCCATTCATGTCCCAGTAACAAAGTCTTAAATCCTTTTATTACACCAAGAGCCACAGCGTTCATGTTAAGATCATAGTTCAACTTCCACATGATATGAAAAGATTAATATAGCCAAGGAAATGCCAACAGTATTGATATAACTTGCTTTAGCTGATTTAATTTGTAACTGCTCAGGCTGCTGAGGGAAGAGGGAATACTTGAGAAATTGCTTCCCTCACATTTCTATGTCCAGGGTCCTTATGAGAGGTTTGACAGTGTTGGTCCATTAAACATCCATTCAAGACAGGCCATGAACATGCATAAGTGTTTTCCTGAATCTGCCTAATCAACCTAGACATCTAGGTATCAAAGCAAAGTCCTCACCATTTCTGTGAAATCTGACTGATTATCAGCTTGCATTGCTTGTGCCTGAATACCAGTATCACTTATGGCAGTTTTAAATTATAGGTACTGCTTCAGACTCAAGAATCAGCCACACAAAGCAACAGCATTAATGCTATGACTACACACGTGCATATACAGCCACAGAGAAAAATGTGTTCTGAAAAGTAAAAAGGAGAAGCTACTGAGCTAAACACATCACTTCAGCAGAAGCCAAACACATCTCCTTGCACAGTACAGTGGCTCAGTCAGTGTTTCCTCACTGGTATTAATGAAACAGTCCCTGCTGTCTGGACAAGCCCCAGAAGTGTGTGTTACAACAACTGGTTTAAATCTATTTAAAAGACTGAGTGCACCATTAACCAAACACATGCAAAGCCTGAACACACCAAAAACTGTCACTGCTGCAATTATTTTCATACACAACCACTCATTTTGCTTCAGAGTAAGAGATCAGTACCTTGAACAGTAAGGTGCTTCACCAGGCAGTGCTGTGTTTTAGCCTTTTTGTCCTGAGCAATGCAAACATAGTCCCCTCCATCCTGGAGAGAGATGTTACGAAGGATGAGCTCCAAGGTGACGTTTTCACCATTGGTATTTGAAACTGTCTCATTCAGCTTCTGGAGAGCATTGAGGTTCTTGCAAACAGGCATGGGCAGCCCTCCAAAGGGAGTCTGTGAAACGTGAGCACTGAGTTTGTACCATGATAGCTTCTCAAAGGTGAACTTGTCTGCTGTGCATCGCAAGGACATGTTATCCTTCTCTGTCAGTTGATTCTGAGGCTGGAGATTAATTTCAAGACCCCCTGCAAGTTAAAAAAGTAAAAGAAATTCCTATTTGATTCGGCATTTTGTGGCTAACATTAACTTGAAAAAGTAATTTTGGAAATATACATTTTGTCATTCTATCTGGTTGCAAACAAGGAAAAGAAAGACTGAAAAAGATCAATCAAATCAATCAGTCAGTCAACTAATCAATTATCTAAGGAGTACAATCTCATTAAAAGCAATACATTTCAAATGGATCAAATGAAGGACTGTGTAATGAACACAGTTACTTTTCCTGTAGAAACTTACAGCAACCTAAGATGATTCTCAGCACTATCTTATAGTTCATTTTTAAATTTGGATTAAACTAAAATTTTGGCATGTGAATATGGGGACTGATTGTTAAGGAGACGGAAGTTCTTTGCCACTGGTTTTGAAAATTTTAGTCTTAGCTCTTACAGTATGTCTTTATTCATTTTGTGACATTACCATAATTTCTCTGTAGCTCTTTTAAGTGACTGCAAAAGCTTAAAAGTAGTCACTCTTGGGACAACAGTGCCCATCTTGTATCACTTTCACTGTCCTGCCACTCCACTGATACCAGCAGAACTAACCACTTGGCTGAAATTAGTGGCAACTTTAAAGGCTACCTAAAGAAAACCTTAGGTAAACCTAAAACCCGAAAGAATTAAAGGATTTCATAAAGGACGGGAATCGGATAACAGCACTGAAGTGCCTTTCATTAGCAAACAGACAAAATAACATTAATTTAACATGGCTGTCCTGGGCAGGGTGCACTTACTGGTCACATGGAAGGAGATCACTCTCTCACTTGACCCAGCCCTGTTCGTAGCCATACATCTGTACAAAGCAGACACATTTGCTGCTTGAATCACGAGGGTGCTCACAGTCTACGAAAGAACAATCAAGCAATTTCATACCACATCAGTGCTAAAGTAACACCCAACCACCTCCACAGCTCAGCAAAGGGCTCTGCAGATACCTGCACAACCAAAAATCCCTCCAAAGCACAAGTCTACGGCACGGCAGAAGCACAGCCCCCTACTGAAGTTTACATTTTTGTCCTTAAGTGTGTAACAACCAGGTAAAAGGAAACGGGAAGAAGCAGAAGGTGGACTTTGTTATGTGTGTTAAAAATGTTGCACCCAAAATTTTTTCTCCTTTTCAGTCTCTCCAGCTTCTATTACAGTTAATTGGCAAGATTAACTCATCTAACTTCAGACCACTAAAAGGTAGTTACTGAAATCTAAGTCAGTTATATTCCTCAGCAGAGACTCTCTTCGGATCAGTGTTCAAAGGACCTGAAAGTGTGTATCTCTGCCTCTTGGCTTCAGCAGGAGCTTGCCTGGCTAGCTGAGAGTAGATCCCTGAGTTTAACAGTAGGTGAAAAGAGTGTCATCTCTAGTGATGTATTTCCAGATATGTGGACTGTTGAACAGGGTTAATCATCCCCAGCCAAGAGAAAAGAAACTTCGCTCACCTTTGTTTTCCCAGCAATAGTAACGACCCGGTGCTTAATTTCAACCTGATTCCCACCCTTTCTCTCTGAGATCACTTTCCACTTCTTGCATGCATATGGATTGGCTCCTGAGCGAACCTTCCTGGAATGGAAGTAGAGACATATGCATTAGATAAGAGGAATATTTGCCCTTCAAGAGAGTGATTTTGGGTTCTCCTGATAATATGCAGATATCTATAAGTCAGATGCATCACTGGCCACAGCTTGCATCTGTGAGGGAAGCGTATGCTTCTGGAAGTACTTCTATTAAATTTCACCCTATAACCTCCTGAGACCTCCATGCTCTTTAAAGTAAAGGACCCCCAAGCCCAAAGGTGAATTTCCTAATTAATCTGCCTGTGTCAGCTCAGTCGGGATGGCTGGAGGAAAGCAGCTATTCTGGGAACAAACCTCCATTCATAAATGGATGATTCAAGTTGATTTAGTTCAAAGGAAGACAGAGAGACATCGAAATTGCTGAACTCCCTACAAGAATTTCTTGAGGACAGTAGCTATTGTGTAGGAAGCAACCAGGCACCAAAGGAAGAAACTAGTGGAATCATTTTAAAAACAACAACAGGAAAGAAGAATGCTTTTTTTTTTTGTCCCTGGCCTTTTTTTTTTAAAGGAAATCTGGGCTTATGGCAGGCCCAGATAAGGGAAGCTGCATGAATCTCAGTCAGGCACTCTCTCTATCATTCCCCAACATCAATCAGTGCACTTCCTCTGAGATACACTTTCACACAGATAAAGAGCACCATCACACTCAGCACTTGAGCACAAGAAAAAAAACACCACAAGGACGCGTAATTAGCATAAACAGCAAATGTCCTCTGTTTGGGATGGAGTTTTGGGCCTGCAGCCCCCAGGGGGATCTGAGGGAAGGGCATACGAACAGCTGCATTTGAAACCCCGCGCAAGTCGAGATGCCCTTCAAGAGAGCCCGACAGCAACATGCCAGCACTGCTGGATCCTCTCTGCGGGTGGCCCTCGCCTCTGCCAACAACAATGACCTTGGCAGAGCCTGCCTGCAGCAATCTGCAAATTAAATACAACAATCTTTTCTTCACTGGCCATTGGGTTTGCACTCAGTAACGAGCCTGGATGAGGGAGGCACCAAACAAACCCCAACCCAACACAAACATCCCTTGAGATCTACATAAGCTCCAGAACATAGCAAGGACGTGGCGCTCACTGGGGGCTGAAAGTGCACTCCTCCTCCAGCTGCCAGTGCCAGAGCACGGTGATGGGTGGTGGAACGGCGTAGACGGTGCAGGTGAGTGCCTGTGTCGAGCCGTACTTGTAGGAGTCCACGGGGGCCATCAGCGCGTTCTCACCGATCTGGGGGGGCACTGCAGGAGAGAGCAGCAGGTCACACCTCCTGCTGAAGGCTCCCCAGCGTGCATGCATTAGACCCAGGGTGACCAATTCACACCACACCCCAGTCCGAGTGCCACACAGAGCATCTCCAAGGACATATGGGGAAGCAGTGAACCTGCCCAGCACTTGGAGGATCAGGATACCGAGGATCTCCTACAAAATCCCCCTTCAATACTCCATGGTTTCAAATGCAGTTCCTGGACTCTCACCACCATTCCCAACCATTAAATGCACATTATTCCCCAGGCCTGATCCCACTGCACGTAGCTTCACTGCCCTTTTCAAGACCTGCTGTCTTCAAAGCACAGGCTGTTTCCTGGGGAGTAGAAAGGAGGAGGTAGGGGAGGAGGAGGAGGAGGGTTGTAGAGGGCAGGGCAGAAGAGGAGGGATAGCCTGTGTGGGGCAGGAAGGATGGGTGAGGCGGGACAGGGCCAGGATGGAGCGGGGTGGAGGAGGACTCCAGCAGCACAGCCAGCAAGAAGGGCAGGAAAAGAGCAGGACACAGAGGCAAAGAATAATATACAGAAAAAAAACCAAACCGAAACAAAAAAACCCACCCCACACAAAGTGTCATCACAACACCAACACCCAGAGTCTGCAGCCCCTTGACTGACACATCCTAGAGACAGGAGACAGGTCACCTCTGCCCTCCCAGGGCTGAGGTTCAAGGGCTATTCTTCCTCAGGACTTAAATCTTCACAGCTATGGGATGAATTGAGCCTAAGGATGGTAATATACCACATCCACATATGAAAGAACAGCACCTCTGATACTCCACCTACCATTCACCAGAAGGGTAAATGTATGTCTTTTCTGCATCTTGTTAATGGGATTTGTAAGGACAACTGTGTAATTCCCTGCATCCTTTTCAGTTGCTTCGGTGATCACTAATGCGTAGCCAAGTTTAACTGTATGATTTGCATTGATGGCTTTTCCATTTTTATACCTGAAGGAAATACAGAGCAGTTTGAATATTTAATGATTTTCTTTAACTAAGAAAATCTCACTTTTTCAAACACATTATATCCCAGTTCTTACCATTTAGCCTCTGGTAGAGGATATCCTTTAAACTTGACAGGAATTTTGACTGTGTCACCTAGCCTTGTCTCAACGACATTCTCCATTTTCTCCAGATGAATAAAAGGACTTTCTGGAAAAAAAAAAAGGGAATTAAACTAAATGGTTCTTCCGCATGGACCAAAGCAAAAGTGCTTTCCATTTGGGTTAGCACCTAAGATGACAAATACAAATTAGTGACAGGGCTGTGGGTCTTTGGTAAAGCACAGCTGGCTTCAATCTGGACTCTGGAGAGATCCCATCATGAAAACTTAGTCCTTTCCTTCACACAGAGGAACAGACCAGTTCCCTCACCAAGGAGCTCTGGAGAGCAGACAAGACTCAGCTCTCAGGATAGTGTGCCTACTGTCAGACTTGTATACACATATACATATCATAAAACTCTCTCAATATACTCATTCCAGGAAATTAGACTATTCAAAACTACAGTATGATAAAGTTAGATACTCTCAGACTATTCTCAAGTATGTATTTGAACCACTGCAGTCACAGAGTACTTTGAAATTATTTACATTACTTGTTATAAGTTATAAACTTACATTCAGACATAAGACAGTGATTAGCCTTTTGACTGAATTAGCCTTTTGACTAAGATTTAGGACGGTTTAGACTTAGTACCTGGTATATTCAGTATAGCACATGATCTCATTTTGGCTCCTGAGGAGCAGAACAGAAAGAACCCAGCAGAAAATTCAGTATATCTTGAATCACTATGCCCACAATAAGTTTGAAAGTTCTTTGTTTCTTTTTAAAAGTTCCATTAATATTCTGGCCCCTGACATCAGACCTCAGGAAAACCAGTCTCCTTCAAAATATAAACCTCTTTGTCTGACTTGGTGATTAAAAATGAGCCATTCTCACGCTGGTAATTTTTTTCTATAAGTAAGTTAGTGGAGCTGGGGCTGTGCCCAAGACGGGGTTGAGAAAAGGGTGTAGGATGTGGCCTCGTACTTATCTATTCACTTAGCCAAAGCTGTTTCCCTTGCATCGTTTCCGTATGACCACAACTCCATTTGATTCATCTATTCATAACGCAAAAGCTGAAAGTTTTATTTTCTTAGCTTCATTCATGCTGACCCAGACTCTTGTGTCACAGAGGCACCAAGATCTAGCTTAAGTTCACCAAGAGTGAGAACAGGCAGCCCTTACACAAAGCCATCTACACAAATTGAGTTTCACAGGACCTTAAGGAGGTCAATGCAGAAGAGGATCAGAGGCTTACATCAGTTTATTCTACTGCCCACTTTCTGGTGCTTTCAGTAACATACAGCATCCTTTAAAATCTTATTATTAACTAAGGCTGTGGTATAAAAATAATCCCATACTAGTTGCAAGAGAAATACTGTAGCTGCAGTTTGGTTCATTTCTGTCATTTGATTCATCATCGAGAGGCCTTCTGTATCCCAGTAATTAATCCCAAATCTGAAACAACCAACAAAACTGAAGTGGAAGATGTCATACCATGGATAACAAAGTAACTGCTGTTTTTCATGTTCATACGACCACTGGATGCTGCACAAGTATATCGACCCTTGTCACTTAAGGACACACTGTCAATGGTAAGGGTGCTCACAAACTTCTTTATTTCTCCTGCGGTGGTTTTTACATCCCTAATAGTGGCACGTTTTTCCTGTAATAGACACAGGACAGAGAAATGTCAATGTTTGGAAATGTCATTGTTATTCCTTCTGTCACCTTTTGCACACTCGTACATACCAGAAATTTCATTGTGTATTATCATCTTCTTTCTCAATGTTTTGAAGGGGGAAGTGACATTATACGTAGATCAAATTGCATTGTGATGAAGGCACCTGTAAGTTAGTACAACTTTACCTTGATGGAAGGGTAGTCCCATTTAAAATCGATTCCCACATTCAGCTCTGTCCTTACAGTGCAATTGAGAACAAGTTTTTCTCCTACTGCCAGCTCTACTTCATCGTGCGGGTTCATTGTCAGGTCATAAATTCGGTACCCTAGAGGAAGATAAAGGCATGCACAAAACATGGGGGTAAAAGAGTTTTCTTTATGGCACTCAGCACCAACTTTCCCAGGTGAATGCACCAAAACTCCTACCGAAACCCCAGCTACAAAAAAGCCCCTTGATACCCCAGTGCAGCACGATAATGAGTGTACAAAGGAGCCTAGAGAGAAGTGATGTGTCTGCCCTGAGCACTTCCCAGCTGAGCCCCGTGTCAGACAGTGACATGGCAGGATGTGTGCACTTGATCAGAGCCCCTCCAGCAGTGGGAGCAAGCAGGAGTCAGTGACTCACACAGTTCCTCTGCCTTAGACATCTTCTTATCCTTGTGAGACCTAAAATTAAAGGAGTATATACCCCTTCTCAGCAGTAAGCAGGAATTTTATAGAGATTAACAGTGGGGCATAGCAAAATTATCCAAAGTTTATTCAGTGCAGTAGAATATCTCAAAACAGAATATTCTGAATGCAGAAATTCTACAGATATTCTGAAATTCCTCCAAATCAGAGTGAGGACTTGTGAATTTGGTGGAGAATTAAAAGCCTTCTGCACAGAGTAAAGAGGGGAGGGCTGCTATGCTTTCCTGACAAGACAGGAGAGACTGCCTTGGTGCCATCTGGATACTTTAAATGGTCATTGTGTCCTCAGATGAAGGAGAAATAGCTGCTGAGTTTCAGCTCAGGCTTAAGCCTTCACAGAATTATCACATTATTTCTGGGGTTTGATGAACAACTGACAAAATACACCAGGAAAGCATAAAACCCTGTGAGAGTCAAGATATAGGTCTTTAGGGAGACAAGACAACCCAGCTCATAGTGCAACCTTCAGATCCACCCTTCCCTTGGTAACCCCTCAGCACAATTTCTTTTCATCTGCTGCTGATGGATGCTTGCCTCTCATTTCCTTCAACTATGACTTGCATTGTGGATAAGTGATTTTAGGAAAAAGGTTTGCATTGTCAGAAAAAAAAAATTAAAATCCCTGGCATCTATGTAAAACACTAAAAATAGAAGCACTTATCCC
This sequence comes from Ifrita kowaldi, assembly GCA_013398055.1. NCBI lineage: Eukaryota > Metazoa > Chordata > Aves > Passeriformes > Cinclosomatidae > Ifrita > Ifrita kowaldi. Next base: position 62,473 of record VZRS01006260.1, on the reverse strand, counting down.
AACGACCAACCAGAAAGAACACAATACATTGCATTTAAAAGAAAACTGATATAAATCTCCACATCCATTTTGCATTAGCTGCATTGTCAGTATTGAATAACCTAGTGTCCAACCAAATGTAATTGGTTCAGTATGCTGTAGAAAGCAAAAGAACATTGGTTATAGAGAAATAAAAAACTTTGGCTTACCTACAACTGCAACTATGTATATCACAGACTGGTAGCTTTCATCATCTATTTTAGCTTCACAGAAGACCATGCCTGCATAGTTGATTAAATGACTGGGTATAGTGAAGCCTTTTTTACTATTCCACGAAATGGATTTACCATCAGGAACAAATATCTTTTCTGGATATTTCTGTTTGAAATATTGATAAAATACATAGTCAGATTTCAAAAATCAAACAACCCTGAATTGTCACCTCCAGCATTTTCCACAACTGCAGGGCCCCCATTTTAACATCCTAGCTCAGGGAATTAGTACACACTTTGAGAGTGCAGTGCCACAGATGAGTTCAGGTACAGCACTCACCTTGTAATCACAGGCTATAAAACTCACAAGGATGGAAAGAAGTTTTTAAGAAATGTATTTATACTTCAAGCAACATATTTATGCCACAGTGATTTCAACTAACTCTTGAAAAAATAACAGGCTTTTTCCTTACCGCGTGTAGAGATACATTGAGATTTGATACGGTTCCAAGGCACGGCACTACCACAGTTTTATTCTTAGTGATGTATACAATGCCAAGCTGATCACTAACTGAAGTCACAAATGGTGATCTGTAATCTAGAATAATATTCAATGATAAATGAGTATTATTTGTCACATGATTATGGAGAAAACATTTCCAGTTTTCTTCTTTCCCTGTCTATTATTTCACAAATCAGTCTTATTATTTTCTATGTCATAAAGCACTGAAAAAATGAGACTAAATAGGGGAGGTACATGTTTTTATAGATACCCCACCCCCCAGATTTAGAGTATCATTATTCTCAAAACAGCTATCAGCACCAGAGTGCACTTTGGAGAATGGCTTCCTGCTACAGCAGTCCTTTTGCCAACAAAAAACTCATTTACCCTAGCGTGACTTTCCTTGCATAAGTATTACAGGAAATATCAGTTAAAAGTTGTGACATGTTACACTGGCTGCCTTGATGGCAGCATCCTTTTCAAAGTCACACCAAAAAGCCAAAAAAATAGGTCGATGGTATTATAAAACAAGCTAACTCATGTACATGACTGCATCTCTTTTCTCCAAATGGCAACTATAAGTTAACAATAAAAAGGAAACAGGATGCATATGGAAACGAGGGTGAAGCCATCAGTGCGAAAAGGCAGATGCAGCAAGGAATGCACTTGCTGAAGCTGAGCATGTAACTGGAGGCTTTGCAGTGCCTGCGACACTCAGCTGCACTGCTGCCAACACAACTGACAGCCCGAGCCTGAAAACTGAGCTCCTACAGCCTAAATAGATTTCACGACCACAGTCAGCAAACGTATGGAAGTTTATGGTTTGGGTGGTTTCTTCGGGTTTTTTTAATGGTATCGGTACAAGTTATACATGGAATCGGATCTGTAATTTTTAACAAATATACAGTCTCTGTAATCCTCTCTCATATGAAACTCCTGCTGAGGTCAGTAATAGCTCTGCATTCATGAGGACAGGCTCAGAGCTCAGCAGAGATATGTGTGCTAAATTCTGGGTGGAGAACAGCAGACCATGTACTGCATATGGCAGATAAGTTCAGAATTATAGGTACAAAAGCTTTTGTGTTGATGGCAACTAGCATACCTGAATTTAATTACTCAACATGAAAACAAGAAAAAATTTTCACAGGATCAAAAATTCTAGAATTAATAAATTTTAGCATCAAAACTGTTCCGAGACACTTGATACCCCTTTTTTCTCTTGATGCTAGGGAAAGAGACACCTGAGAGCTGTGTAAGCGCTTACCTTGAACATGAACATAAATGGTTGTAGCTGCCTGGTTGTCCCTGTAAAGGCACTTGTAGTCCCCTGTGTCATTGCCGATGACTTTGCTCAGAGTAAGTGTCTTGCAGTAGGGGCCATCACTGCAGTCTGTCACAGAGATACGCTTCTCAGCACTGCTCTGCTTGCTTGGCCACGACCACTCCAGGGGTCTCTGACCGCTGAGAAAGCAAACGTTAGAGGAGCATACACTTGTGATATGTGCCAGCACTGATGCCCTGGTGGTGAACCCCAGCCCCACCAGTCTCTGTGGCTACAGAGAGGGGTGCACTTCACCCCGTCACACAGAGAGAGCGTCAAACCATGTAGACAAATTCAAATACACAACCTATTGTTAACAGCTACAAGGAAGCTACTTGAGATTTACATTCTGCTGAATCTAAGTGACAAAGCACCCAAAAGAGAGTGTTGAGATTATGGCTCACAAGCAGGATCCACAAGGACCCAGCTGATGCTTCCTTCTCCCAGCCACCTTACACTCCCCAGCTCTCTCTTGCTGCAACCCTACCACATAATTTCTAAAACTTGTCAGGGGAAAGTGAGGCAGAAGGCACAAAGGCAGTGGGGAGAAAACAGTAGTAATGACAGGAGAAAGATCACATCACCTGTGATACTCACTACATAAATTACCAATCATCAAAATCATGCTGAACAGATTTGATCTTACCTGCAAGTAATATTTAGTGTGTTGTTTGCCGTTATTGTGAGGACATCTTTTTGGATGCTAAGGGTTGGTTGATCCAGAGAAATAAATAAACCTGCAAAAACATGTATGAAACCCCTCAAATCAACCCAATAAACAAAGTAAATGCTACTCAATCAGAAAAGTATTATATACAGGAATATGCAGCAGCGAAGGGTAAATGATGATTTTTCACGCATCCCAAAAAGTTCAAAAACTCTGTCATAACAGGAAGCAAAGGCAGATGGTCAGGAGCTAGCTGCAGAGCATTACAATTCAGCCAGCCAGGGTGGAGTTCCTGTTTTCTTGCGTTGCCAACTTCAAGGTCTAACAAGAGGATGTGGGACATTGAAACGAAGTGAACCTTCATCTGATGATCTCACTCCCTTGGGGATTACCAACTTTTCTTATAATAAATTGAATATACTTCTTTGAGACTACTAGTCAATGAATTATGTGAAGAAACTATTTTATAGTTTGTCACAAATTTGAGATCCCATGAATTTATTTTATGCCATGATTTTCTAAGGTTATCTCTCTCCTCCTAAGCAGTTTGGTAAAACTCTATCGATACTGAACTATTGGCACAACGGCTTGCATTGCACCCACCCGGAGCCACTGACGCTTGTGAGGGCTGTGATCTGGGTGGCAGTGCTTGCTCTGAGGCACCAGCCCAGCTTGCGCAACATTTGGGAGTACCACAGGGAGAGGTTTTCAGTCCGCCCTAGCTGCTGCCATCACCTTCAGGAATCCCGCCTCACCGGGCCGAGCCGCAGCCCCGACCGTGACAGCTCGGCCGGCTTCAACGGGCAGCAAGAGACCGTGGCCAGACCGGGACATTCCCTATTTCGCCGGCATTTCCCCGTGCTTTAATCACTCGCATTCCGAGCAGGTCCTTCGGTGATGACAGGTTTCCCGCGTTTAGCTCCAGGGACATTTTGCTCTCGGAAACGACAGCTGATGCTGGAGCCAAGCGAGCAGGACACTATGCCAAGGCAGGCAGCCCTCTCCGACGGGCCAGCACCAGCCGGCAGCACAGGAGAGGCCAAGAGGACAGGACAGGAGGGGTCAGCGAGCCCGCGTCCCGTCCCACCCGGCGGCTCGCACTGTCTCATCCGCTCAAGCAGCCCCGACAAATCCATGGAAAAGCCGCACTCGCGCCCTTCGCGGCACCCGGGCATCCCCGCGCCCCTTCTCCTTGGAGTCCCGCGGGGCTGCCGGACCCCGCGGCTCCCCGACACACCGCACCAGGGTGCCCGCGGCTCCCGAGGGCTTACCGGGAGCCAGGCACAGCAGGACCGCCAGCAGCCGCGCCGCGCCGAGCTCCATCCCGCGGCCGCCGGGGCNTCGGATGAGCACCAGGAGCTGTCCCTCCTCCCTGCTCGGTGGCAGGAGGGCCTCAGCAGTAAAATTCAGCGTCTTCTGGCCCTTCATCGTGCTTTTTTGGGGTTTCTAAAAATCCCCTCAACAGGAAAGATCCCAAAGGCCAGCCATATGAGGTACTGCCAGTGAGACCCAGTATGAGACACAGCCCTGTTCCTGCTGGCAGGACTGTACCCCCGGGTTGCAATGTCTGGCAGCATCAGTGCTGAATTCACACCGTGGAGCCCCCCAGTCGTGTAGCATGTACCCAACCACCCCGACTGGCCACATCACCGCTAGTGGGATCCAACAAGCACCTGCCAGAGCCACCCTTCCCACCCATGAGCATTCGCATCCTGCTCTCTGTGGGATGCTCCCCATGGCAGTAGCCATTGCCCTCTCACACCTCCTCTCACTGGAATTTTTTTGCAAAAATGAACCCCTCAACCAGAACTACACCTTTTAACCAAAATTATTAACTAGTGACCATTAAAGAGAAGTTTGTGAGGTAGTCCTTTGGGAAAAATATACACATGGTTTATTACTGTGTTATCCATGCACATAATATAAAGCCTTCGGGAGAGATAGACAGATCAGCAAAAAGAGGTATGTAGATAAACAGGTAGATAATTAGGTACACAGAAACACACAGCTGTGCACGTAACCATGCATGCATACACGTATTTGTACCTCTACATGCTACCTTTTCCTCTTTCCCTGCAAATCTGCATGGGAGCTTGTCCACAAATGACTAAGTTAATGAAGCACTGATTTTATTTTGCATGCGATGCAATTCCAGCTGTTTTACTGTACTGGGGAAAGAGTGTAATTTCCTTTGAAATTACACCCCTGTTGCTCACAGAAAGATACAGGGAATAGGAGAAACCAAAGTTTTCCTAAAGATCAAATAAAATCCATGAAAAGTCAAACAAGACTCACGTGATTCAAGTGGCAGCAAATCAGCACCTTGCAAATAAAAACTGTACTTGCTATTCTTATGAGCTCTTAAACCAGAATATTGGCAGCCCTCATTAATACCCCTACCTCCATCATACTGCGGGTCAGGTCATTGGTATTGCTGAGTGATTTGGGGAGCTCTGGCAGGGAGTTCAACTACTGACCTTGCTGAAACTAGGCTGCATGTAAGGTTTCTGTGCTAGTGACAGATACTTAGTGAAAACCAAAGGTACCTAGTGCTAAAAAAGCCACTTTTGATAACTTTATTTGTAGTGATGCTGGTTTTGTTGGGTTTGACTACAAAGAGAAAAAAATTGATAAGGGCTGGATGACCTGCAAGAAGCGTTTGCCTCAAAAGCAGTTTAGGTAGTCAACAAAGAAAATTAAATTATAGGAGTAAGTTAAAAACTATTTACGTGAAATTGTTACAGGATCCATAGAACACAGTAAAATCACTGGTAGCTCACTTTAATGCTTTCTGTGTTCTTATATGAGCTTCCAAAATGCAGCTGTAGAAAATATGCCCCTATATTGATTTTAACAACTAACTTTTCTAGAATTTAGTCAGGTGATTTGCAGCTACAGCTTACTGCAATACCACTTGGGCTCTGTTTTCATGCACAGTCATTGCTATTAAATGAGGGGTTTGGAGGGGGGTGGCTGCTTTCGTTTTTGGAAATTATTGTGGTGCCTGAGCTTTATGGAAACAAATACCCACTGTTTGCCCTAAGCATATCTAAGCCAAGATAGATGAATTCTAGCTCTCTACAGGCCCTTTGGCATTTGCCATGTTCCCTGCCTCCTTCTCCCCTGCAGCATCCTGAGGAAGGGAAGTAAAGAGAGGGGTTGACCCTTCAAACACACAAACCTGGTGAGTGCACACATCGAACTGAGCAGCTGGCAGCAAGCAGCTTGCACGTTGTGACTGTAGTGCATCCACAGGGAACTGCACATTTCAAAAGCACAAAGTGTTTTTATCTCCCTGAGTGATCCCAATGAGATCTCAATTTTTACTCTGTGCTTCCTAAATGGGACACAATCCTTCAGCACTTTGCCTGTCTGTCAGTATAATCTTGGCAACAAGAATAATGCTGCAGGAACTGCAGCTTCACTGTATGAAGTGTCATCTCTGTAGCACCAGGGACATTTGTGGTGTCCAATGAGAACAAGAAGGCAGCTTCTTTGAATGGGGCCCTAACCCCATAAACATTTAAGCACAAAAATAACTTTACTCTTAGGAGTCTTTCAACAGATGCAGGACTTTCCATCTGATTCAAATTATTTATATGGTGTTGGTGAGACTAATCCTCTAGAAAGGTCAAAAAAAAAAAAACAAAAAAACAACTAGAGCCAAGTATCATTGAAAATGGTAGATGTTAGGGGAAAGTGAGAACTGAAAAAGATGTGAAGTGACTTTACCAATACACAATGTAGGGTGGCATATGTACTTTGCTAAATTGATTTTTTTATTTTGAGCTTCAGTGGGACTTTCGCAAGCGGATTTTCACTGGAAGATGCCATGGGGAACCGCTGAGAGAAGAATCAACCAGAGCTCAGAGGAAAGACAGTCACCTAAAATCCAAGTGAAAGATTCATGTAAATATATTGCTACTGTGATAGCTATGGGACACAGATGTCTGGTTAAAAAACCAAAACCCCAGCGATTTAAGGGATGGCAGCTTTCTCATCCAACATTTTAGGCTGTGATCTCTGCATAGCCTTTGTGTCATCCTTCAGACTGTAGATTATCTAGCATAGCCCAGATTGCACCAGAGACTATCAGTGCTGAACCACAGGGAGCTAGTGAGAGAAGCCAAACATATTAATGTAGTTCAGTGAGTACAGGATGGAATCTCCTCCCTCTCCAGAGACAGTGTGAATCTGGAAAAGTTCCTGGGATCTAAATCCAGCCTGCAGTGGCTTCTAAAGATACTCTACCCTCTGTCTCAGCATTCGCACCTGCCTTGAATAAGAGCAAAATCCATCAAGACTTTTTAAATCTGTCTTACTTCAAAAAAGTGCCTCTGCCTTGGCCAGACAATAACAACAAAGGAACGTGGGGCTAGAAGGAGCTCCATGAAACTTCAGCCATCCTGCCACACTGAGCAGATCCCAGCTCAGCACGAGACCACACCTGGAGATTTGTGGGATAACTGGTAGCTGACAGACAGAATGCAGTCAAACCCTGTGCATCACTCTCTGCTTCATCAGATTGACTTCCAATTCACACAGCATCTCCCAGAGCCCCTCGGAGAGCAGCTTCCATGCTGAAATCAGCGTGTTCCCAGTCCCTGGGCTTATCTTCCTCCTTCCCTGCAGCCTCTTTCTGCTGCAGCCTGCACGCAGGGGAAGCCTCGTGCTCACGAACGGTCCCTGGGGATGATCTCTTCAATGGGAGGGGGCACCAAGCCTTGCCTTGGCCAAACGGGGCCGGCGAGCCTTTGTTTGTGCATCTGCTCCTCTGATCGCCAAAGCTCGTTAAAAACAACACATAAAGAAGCAGCAGAGGAACCGGACGATTCCCCTCTCCTTTCCTCCCCGACCTGTCACGACTCCCCCAGGCCCTCTGGCTCTGTCAGGGCTTCCCGGGCAGCCCTGCCGAGGAGTCCGACTAGAGGACAGAGCAGCAGCAGCCAAGCGGCCCTTTGTTTGCTTAATTATCCAACTAACAACCTGGGGGGACATAAGGGCTGGCCCTGGCGACACCGATTATGTGCTTTCCTGCTCCTGTAACTCAACAAGTTTGCAAGTGGTCAGCATCCCGTGCAGAATACATCTGGAATGCGGCAGCCAGCAGCTGTACCGCCTGCCGGTCACACCTCTGCGCCACAGCCACGGCTGCAAGCACCTCAGCATCTAACGCAGGAGTGGGTGCTCCCTTCAGCTCTGTCTGCATTGCAGACTGCACCACTGCAGCAGCCTGCAGCCTTGGCCCTAGTGTGGTTTTCATCAGGCATGCATCCCCAGCACACTGATAAACTTTGATAAGGCAGACATGGAAGTACATTTGAGATGCCGCTTCAAGAAAATGAGATGGCATTCATGTAAATGACAGGCAAAATCAGAAATACATTTACCACAACATGTACTTCGTGTGTAGACCACACAAAACATGTTGGTTTGCAAGGGGCATTGCAAAGGACAAAATCTAACCTTCCAGGTAGGAATTAAATAATAACTGTCTCAGGTGAGAACAGATGTGGAAGTAGGAATGAGACAGCATAAACCCACTAATTTTCAGACAGAGTTGCCTAAAGGTAGAGGTTTGAATGCTTCTATTTTCAGAGTATGCCAGAAACGTTGACACCTTTGCTGGAATCTAGGGATATGCGCTTTGTATTTGGCTTTGTCCATCTATAAACAGGAGGTGTGTGTTCAGTGTGCATGGACATCCCCAAAGCAGCTTTATTCTAGCTTGGCTGGGTGCTGCTGGTAACAAAGCTGGAGGAGCAGGTTCATTGCTGTCAAGCCCCAGACTAGTCTAAAGTGCCTTGGATATGTCTCTCCACTCCTAGGCATGTAATTATGGTTGGAGGCATATGGAATTTTAGGGACACACCTTTGAAAAACTCAATTTATTTCCTTGTTTATTTGCTTGTCCTCATCGTGTCCTAAAACTCTGCATAACTACTCATGCCAGGACAACTGCATCCTACACACCCTTCATTGAAGGAGTTGTTCCTTCTTTTACCCTATCAAGTTGCTTTTTGCCACCAAATTCTTTGTGGGGCAAGGGCTTTGTGGAGAAGGGACAAATGCCTTTGTTGTTTTTGTGGCTGAAGTCTATGGAAATTTCTCTGCTGCTTGCAGCAGGAAGCAGCTCTGAAGCATCACTTTCTGAGCAGGAAGCAGAGGGTGCCTGGGGCCCCTGGTCAGTTTGGCTAATGGATGGGCAACTGGTGACAGGGACAAGCTACAGATTCTTACACAGAACTGGCATGCAATATCTTTTTCCCTGTTGTTTTTTTTCTTTCTTATTTTTTTTCCTTACCTTTTCTTTTTCCTTTTTGGGGCTCAAAGTTAAAAGTCTCTAAAAAAGTCTCAAAGCCTAATTTGACAAAACTGCCAGAGAAGAACATAATCCTTTTTTCCATTAGTTGCCTGGTGCAGCATGCTTTCACTGCATCCCCTCCTGTGAAGAGATTTACTTTCACAAGAATACCCTCACCTCCATGCTGCAGGAATGGAAAGCAGCATCCTTAGGCACTTTGTCCAAATGGCTGTGTTTTTACGTGAATTCCCTTAATATTCACTGAAGGAAAACAAGGGAGCAAGTATCACACTACTCACAAAGAAGGTCCTGGAGCAAAGACCTGGATTCTGGACCTTGCACCTGCAAATATGGAAGGAGTTTGATCCGGAACAGCACCATCAGGAAACCTGAAATAGCCACCTGTTATGGCATGGTGTGTGAGGCTTTCTAGTGACACAAAGCCAGGCCTCCCACAGCTGAATTTCCATGGTAGTGGAAGTCTAACTTGGGGAAAGAATCTGCCAAAGATATATGTTACGAAATAAAGAAAAATTATGAATATATCTGACAGGGAGCCAGCCAATCCAACATATTCTTACAAGTCATCATTGCGTTCGGAGTAGAAGCAATGCACACCCCAGCTCCCAGGGCGTTTGTGTGTCCCATACTGCATAAGGAACAATCTGAAGGGTTTGGGGTTGTTTGTAGCACTTTTCTGCCATGGAGGTGCCTCAGTGTCTGCTAAGGATTTTATCATGTTGCAGCCTTTCGCTGGTGAGCACTCTGAGATGTCTCTCCTTAAATGAAGTAAATATGGACCCAATATCTTAGAGATATTTAACCGCTGTCACGTTTGCTTGAAACTGGCAGAAGAGTTAAAAAATTATGAGTCAAGTAGATAGAAAAAGTAAACAGACAGACGTAAAATGTGATTAGGTAAGTCCTATTTCCCTAGGGAACCAGCCTAAAATTTACAGGTCACAACAAATGGAAAAAACTGCCAGCACTTCATAGGACAGCATTAAAAGTTGAAACTGGAGGAAACTCAAAGGAGAGCAACAGGCTGTCAGAAATCGTGAAAACTCAGCCTACAAGGAAAGGCTGACAGATTTGAGACTGTTCAATCTTGAAGAAGAGGAGACCAGACAGACAGGCGCGATAACAACCTTCCAGTGGGGACAGGCTGGAGGTCCCTGATCAATTATCCTTATAGTCACCAAAGGTAAAAGAGGAAATAATCAGTCTAATTTTCTAGACAGGAGATTTATCTCAGATAATGGGGAACATTTTCTGATTTTCAGGGCAGTTAAGCACCGAATAAGGTTGTCTGGAGAGTCTGGGACTGACATCAATTGAGGTATTTAAAATCAGGTCTGTCAGGTATTTGTAAGGGATGAAATTTAATTTTGATTTACAATATAACCGTATTAGAGAGTCTTCTCAGGTTTATTCAAGTCCCATGTATTCACAATTAATAGGAATACAATTTGTGGTTTCCCATTCTTTAATAAAACAGCCCAAAAATTACTTCTTTATTGGGTCAAGTGGAGTATTTCATCCAGCCTACAACAACATTTCAGCATTCCTTTTCAGGTAGAAGAACTTATGTGACCAGTCTGAGTTGATACCTCTTTTACACCTTTTTCTTGGAAGGTATATTGAAGTGACTGGATTTCCTGTCATTTCTTGCGTGTTCAGCAACAAAATTGAAAAAAAAATCCAAAACCACCCAACCTCCAATCACCCTACTTCCAGCTAGGAACTCCTGGGTGATACCTGAGGGAAAAAATTGGTGGGGAGTTCTGAAATGTGTCAACAATTGCCAAAGTACAAGCAGCGTTTTATAGTGGTGGCTCAAAATTACATCAAACGACTTTCCCAAATCAGGGCCAATGGCACAAAGCATGGGACTTCTCTTTCCCAACTAATGCTTGCCAGTACATTTAAACTGCACTTGGGGAAACTCCCAAACTGGTTCCTTCCAGGAAGCTCTTTTTCTTCCCAAATGTTTTCACAGCCAGGATAACTGAATAGTAACTAAACTGTATTATGGGACACAATGTAGGGACTTAAGAACACAAAGAACTTTGAGATCCACAAAAGACACAGCAAGGGCTCCTACAGACACAGGAGGGATCTCCATCTCTCCACCATTCTTCTGAAGACCTTTTTGGGTACTAGCACACCTGGCTCTCACAGTCCCTCTGAAGAACTCTTTTTATCCGAGCAGTGAGGAAGCCTTGTTCTTATGGTCAAAATTTACTTGCATAGCAGATATCTTAAATGTGATTAAACCCTTTAAAGTTGTAATACAGGAGTTGATTTTTAACACCCATGTCACAAAAGCCTTTTCTTACAAAGTGTAAAAGTTCATCAAAACTAATTGTATTTGCATGTTAATATTTTGTTTACAAAATACCCATTTTGTTTATTTCATACCCATTTTAGTGAGATAATGGTCATCATTTTTTCCGAAGAGAAGAATTGTTCCACTAAGGGCAAGTTTAGCTTCTGTTCAGGTTTCCCTTCCAGGACACAAATCAGTCAGGTTTGAAAAAGAACAGGGAGAATATCACAGCTTCTTTGCTGGTCAAAGTACTCTCTTTACAGAGATACAAATCATGTTTCAATAGTCTGGGGAAGCAGACTACCTCAATTCTCACAATCAGATTCTTTACCCCAAAGCCAGAAACCTTAACCCAAAGCTCTGTTTTCTATGAATTTTGCCTTTATGAGCAAGCTGACTGATTGATTACACTATTTTTAATCACCTGACTATTTTCTCACATCTCTCATCCAAGAAGAAGTATCATAGCATATATTGCACTACCTCATTACTTTCTGCTGTGGCTGTAGCTAAATGAATCCTCTGAACATTTAGTAGCTGATGTGTGGCAATGTGGGACCAGAAGAAAATCATCAACAGGAAAGGAAAGGAAGTGACCAGGCACTGACTGTATTCTTCACTGGGTTTGTCTCACCAAAGGTTGTCACCAACCAAAGGTTAAAAAATACATTCCACATTGTTTTCTGGAGGGGGACGCCCAAACAAGCCATGCACAAAATTCATAGAATAATCATTAAGGACAAAAGGAAATATTAGGACATGTAGTTTGACCTTTGAAAACCACAGGCAGCAAAGGGAGCCCACTGGGACACAATGCTTCATTACTGAAGTACAAATTCTACTAGCAGAGAAGAGGGATATTTACTAGAAGCTTGAGCCTGGCTGAAGTTAGAGCCAGACAGTTAATAGTAGATGAAGGGCTCAGAGCCTGCACGTTATTCAGGAGGATTTTAGGATCATATATAATAACAACCTTAGCACTGTGTTGAGACTATTCTAAAAAGACAAGCTGTATACTCATATATGTGGGGGCTATAATGTGTACATTTGTATTTATACACATACCTATCTGTACCTTGTGAGATGTCAGGAATATTTCTGGAATTCTACTAGAATAACATTTATTAACTACGCAGTAAACATAGCTGATAAGCAATTTGAAATAATTTCATTTCACTGAATTGCTGATTCAGTGCTTGTAATGCATTACCATTCCCACCCTTTCAGTTGTGGGAGTCACCAAGGTGACCCTTCCTTGTAACACTCATAGCAAGCAATGAGGACACTTTTTTCATCCTGCCCAGACTCAGAAGGAGCTGATTAAGGCTAACAATGCCAAGGAAACAATAAGGAAAGCACAGAACCTTGGGAGGGGCTGGAGGGTTTCCTAGAGAACCATCCTGCAGCTGAGGGAGCAGTCAGGGAAAGAGCCCAGCTCTGCTCCTTTCCGTAGTCAGCATCACATTTTCCAGGCAAGCCCTGGATACAGAACACCACAGACTGGGAAAACTGATCCACAGGAGGCTGTGTGGTGGAGGCTGCCAGACTGTGCTCTGGGGCATTGCTTTCTCTGCAGAGGTCATAATTCAGTGGCAGCATTTTCAGCTGAGACCAGCACTGAAATGCCGGACAACAGAAACAAGGTGAGATGGGAATTGTGAGTCCCAGAATGACATGGTGCAAACTACACAAGTGCAGATGTACATAGGGCTGCCAAATCTCCAGGCTTAAATTGGTAGGAAGGACTTTTTCCTGAAGCCACAACTATCACTTTTAGAAATGAATGGTGAAAGCAACCATTTGGGTGAAAAGGGTGAAAACCTTATGGAATTGACATGGACCTCAGATTATCTGGTTTTGGACTTTTGTCCATAAAATGCCACAGGATGTGAGTCAGCAGAAAGTCTCCATAAGCCTGAAATTAGACATTTATTGCAGGAAATACTATGCCAACACCAAAGTGTTGGCACCACACAGCACACACCTCCTTGTTCTTTGACATCTGCAGGCTGTCATGTGCCAAGAAAAAGGTAACTGAGCAGTTCAAGGAAGGAAGACATTGAGATCAGGGTCAGTGATATCTGCCAAGAAGACTTATTTTATTTCGGACTTAGAAATACAGGAGTATTTGATTTATAAGGGGTGAGAATCCAAGCATAAAAATATCATTTCTAAATTCTTAAAAGTCACAGTTTTTTTAACCCAAAAAATATAGCAACAGGGGTCAGTGAAGAACAAATCTGTCTAACGTCCACAGATGCATGAACAGTCACTATGTAGAATAAGCCTCTGTCTCTTCATTCCTTTTCTTCTGCCTCATTTATAATGTCATTTACTGTATTCACACAGTTTAACTGTGAATTTGCTATCCTCTTGTTAGCATTTCAGTCACTAGATTTTGTGTGTGTGTGTGTGTGTGTGAACCTGTGAAAATATTTTGATTGAACTGGTGCAAAAATATTTCAGGCAAATCCAAGGTATGGATGTCAAAACATGCTAAGAGAATAACACACCTACTGGTATATAATAACATTATCCAGTTATTAAAGGAAGCGCGTGGGAAAATGCAGGTATATGGTTTCTAGCTAGTAGAAAAAAAAAAAGACAGGTCCTGATTAAAAGTTCTTGTGGGACTTTGGATACTGCTTCCCTTCCTTAATCCACTTGGCCTACAAGGCATGGCCCCAGCTGCCCAGGAGAACACACATAAGTGGGCAGCTTTACCACACTCACCTGGTGCAGTCAGCGAAAGTCACTTTCTGTAGCCTCCAGCCTTCCTCTTGGATGTGCGTGTCATCAGGAAAACGAAGTCCAGGCTCCCTACTTTCTCTTCCGCCCCTCTGGCTCCACATGTTTCCTGACCCTTGGCTCCTCTGCTGCGAGGGCTTGCCACCTGCACGCCGGCTCTGCTAGCACAACCACATCCTGTACCTTCCCGTGGCCAGAGTTCATTATTTCCATCAGCCCTTAGGAGAGCTGTGTGATGGGAATGTATTGGGTTCAAACCACCCTTGTGAATGAAAAGACACCAATGTTTCCATTGCAGGGTGCAGCAGGGATAGCTGAGTAGTAAAAAAGGAACAAAAGACCATGTAGCATCAGGCTGGTTGCCTCTTTGGTCAGGATGATGAATGCCTCATGGGGATGGGGGCCTTGGCCTTTGCAAAATGGTGTGCAGAGGTTGCAGAGTGTGTGAAAAAGCTGAGCTCTGTTTCTCCAAACATGTCTGTCTTCTTCTTCCAAGGGAGATGCTGCTATGAGTGACAGGGAAATAAAGGTCGTTTGCACTTTCTCCTGTATTCCCTATTCCATTTCTGCCCCCCGCCCACATTTTTTTCTCTGGTAATTTTCCCAGGATAAGAATCTCTCCTTGTGAGATGCTGTTTCAGAGGAAACTAGAGAATAGCCACATCTGGAGGGTGAGAAGGAGACATCATCAAGGAGGTAACTTAATGGAGAAAAAACAAGCCTAAAAAGGCAGAGCCAGGCAGAGAAACATATCTGTCTCCATATGTTCAGGCATGGATGAAAAAAAGTCACCTCAGTCCAATTAGAGTTCAGCATGGACTTTTTCTTACCTTTATTGATCCAGCTCCCGAGATGGCTGCTATTCTGGTGCTACAGCAAATGAAATTACTGCCCACTTGCAGTTATCGGGCTGTACCATTGAAGGACAGAGACTGAGCAGTGGAAACAGGTCCTCCCACATGGGTCCCCAGTGCTGTGTTCTCCAAGAGGACGAGGCAGGCCAAGGAGTAGCACAACCCTCTCTGGCTGCATGGTGACTGCGGAAAGCCATGCAAGCCCACAGCATGTTAATGAGGGCTGCAACAAAGCCCAATGTGTTAAAGTGTTAGTATGTTCAAATGTACTGCAGGTGCCAAATGCCAAAGTGTTTGGATTTATTTATCGCATACCGTAGCAAAATGAAAGGCCAGTGCCTTCCAAAAAGAAACCACAGTGTTTCCAAATGAAGTCCGGTTCTGACCTCCTGTGCACTGATGCAGACTGGAAAACTCTGCATGAGCATCCTTCACTGGTTAATGTAAGGTATCTAAAATGCCACTTAAAACTAGCTCGCCCTGAGAGTGCCAAAGACAGAGGAAAAAATCCCCAACATTTCTGATAGACTTATTCAGCTTTATTATCCTTTTGATGGTAACTCAAATTCAGTAACCCTTAATTTCTCTGAAGCTGATAATGACTTCAGCTCAGTGTGATGAAAGAAGAAATGCCAAGTAGTTCTTCATCTGAAATACAATCTTCTGATTGCAATATAGAGTCCTCACACAGGACCAGAACTTCCACGAGTGAGTAAAAAATTATTTTACCCGTGAGCTGATGTCAGATTTATTTTCCTAAAAACAACAGACAGTGTTCCATGTGAGAAAGAACCTACACAAAGAACAACACTGACTTTCATTCATCACGAAGTGTTTGCACAGCCTATAGAAATCTGTTGGTTTTATAAAAAAACCCATAACTGCAAAAGTTATATACTCGGGGCAGGAACGCATCTTTGGAATTCAGCTACAATTGGTTTGAATAACTGGTAAGGATATTTCCACCAGTAAAGTTAATCTAGATTTCCTCAGTATGAACTGGTTAGATTTCATTCTTAATGGTTGGATTTTACCAATTATATACCTGAAGTTATTACTTTTAAAACTGTATTAGAGAAAGATATAATCCTCTACTGTGAGTGTGGTGGGGCTTTTCATGCATTAGGAACAGAGACATCATTTTCTTCCAAGAGAGCATCAACACACAGTGACAGACAATGAAGTTCTGGTACAGGGAAAAACTTGTGTCAAATTTTGGAGGTGATATTTGGAAACAGCCTTAACCCGGAAGAGATTTACTTTGGGAGGTGACACAACAGCAAATCAGGCTCTCCACACTTTATCCATCACACTGAAGGGTTTGCACATTGTCCTCTTCCAGAGGTGAATGAAACTGCCCCTTATCTTTAGATCAACTTCAATAACAGCCATATAGCACTTTGGAAATGCAGCCTTTATACCCTGGAGGACTTGTAATGGGCTGGATAAGGAAGAACTTCCATTTGATGTCAGACGCCAGGAAAGGCTGTGCAAAATGAGCTTTTATGAAGGCTGGAAGTGTCTGGGTTTGGTGTGTTCAGTGGCAGAAAAGTGCTCTAGTTGTGAGAGAGGATGTAATAGTGGGAAAACAGCACAGTATCTGAAGAGACAATTCTTCTGAACATGTAAGTGAGAAAAGTAACTCAAGAGCTCTCTCCTAATTGATAAAAGTTTTATAGGCACAGAAATTTTTCCTTCTATGAAATACTTCTCAAGATGACCATTGTCAATCCAGAGGTCACAGGCTGTAAATATTTAGGTTTATCTTAGGTTTTTTTAGAGCCTGACAGTCTTAATCCTGTGTTAGCAGCTACAGTTTCGAGTTACCATTAACCAGAAAGGGTATAAAACCCAAGCCAGCCTTTCTTGGCTATGAAAGTTGACTACTGTGTTGTATAACAAATGGGCTACCATGGGGGGCTTTCCTAAAATAAAGGCCCTATAGTCATATTATAGCCCAGTGAAGCCAGCGTAGGAACAGAGGCCACTCTGCGTAGTTTCTGAATCACAGTGGAGGAGAGGGAGCTGCTGCCCCAGCATCACTCTGGCTGTGGAGGCAGCACAACAAGCAGATACAATTTCCAGGTCCAACAGGCACCTCCAGACCAGCTCAGGTGCTAGATTGGAGTGGCTGATCAATGGAAGTACTTTTAAATCTTTGGATGGAGAGTCCATGTAAATCCTGTTTGAGGTGAATAAGTCCTTTTTGTGCTTCTGGTCCTTTGATGCACAAAGGATTTAAAGACCAGCAGTGTATTTCTTTTACAACGCATTCAGCGTGTATACTTCTGAATGATAAGATGGTTTATCTGTCATTTGCTTAATCTTTTCCTGTCATTCATGGAGATTAAGCACCATTTTCCTTGTAAACATTCTCTCTGCTCCCTTCATGATTCCCTAAGGATGCACTAGTTCAGATATCCCTTCAAATAATGAAGAGGCAAGGACTAATAAATATTTCACACATAAAAGGAATCTTGTAGCAAAAGGCTCTGATAGCCCCCTTCATTATGGGGGATATTTCCATCTGGTTTTTGCTCCTTGAATCTTTTCTTATAACTCAGAGCCAAATATGGATTTCCAATGAAAGTGGCAAACACACCCAGACCTAGATAAAATAAAATGATGGAAAATAAACTGTCAGGAAGCAGAGCACTTATTTTCTGTGCCCATCCCACTTCCTAAAATGCATTTAAAACAGGGGCTGTTCTATATCTCAGCCCAATGAAGCTTACTATACATATTTCCATTGTCATCTAAAGCACACTGTGCTTTTAAGACTAAAGATTAAGTAAGGGGAAATTGAAAATTTAAAACATAATATATGGTGAAATTTCTGTACTTCCAAGTAAAAAAAAAACACAAAAAAAGAAAAATACCAGAAGGCTCATACAGTTTTCCCTCAGCTGCTTTTTAAGTAAGTTGCCAGTCTATTCCATTTCTAGTCATCAGAGAGCAATTAATTAGTAAGGGATAAAGCATTTCATTTCAATGGTCCTGATAAATTCCCAATGCCCAGTCTGGGCAGAAATCATGCCATCTTTGGTGTTTTTTCACACATTTTGAAGGTATTGCTTTCTTCATTTTGTTTACTGCCCAAGTACTCACTCTCTGAGAAAAAAACCCCAAACAACAAAACAGTAGAGGAAGCTGCGTGAGTCTAAACATCTAATTCCTTTTTTAACAATAATCAGTACCTTTACCTGGGGGAAATAAGTCCACAGACCCCAAATTTTGTGCATAGTTTCTTGTTTTGAAAGAAATGTAAGTGATTAAGAAAACAGAACTTGTGGTTTTTCTTTGAATAAAGGTCTGATTTATGAGCTGGAAAAACTTGTGGTGATGAGTGCCTATTTTGTGACAAGATTATAAGCTGCAATGGTTCAGTAAGGGCAATATCCTTTAGGAAAGCAGACTCAAGAGATAGGGACCTGGACACCTAAATCCATCGCATCTTCCTGGGCATGTATCCTGCTTCTGAGGTATTCCACAACATGGACTTAGCTGGTCATATAATACTTAGCCAGTTCTGTGGTACTTACATCCAGACACCTCTAAAGGAAGGTGATGATGTAACATCACTGAACACAGAAGTGGCTTTGGAGCTCCCCCTTCCACTTTCTTACCAAGTCAGGCTTGCCGTTTGCTAACAAAAAATACTCAGCAATCAGTCACTGCCAACATGGGCACAAGACCTCTGCATTCACTCAGAGGTGTGCTCTTGATGCCACGGCTTGATCCCTCATCTTCCTTTGATGTGGTGAGTGCCACTGTGCTGCCTGCCATATTAAGTGAAACTACATGAGTAGGAAGTTGTCTCTTCTGGAAGGTAAACAGATTTTTAACCACATACTTTTAGCAATAGCCATATCTGCTGGATGGTCGGCTTTCAAAATCTTGATCTTGTATCATTCACCATGACATACATGTACTGGTATTAGGCCAAACTTTGGTTCAGGACTTGTGTTTTACTAGTAGTATTCTTCTCAACCAGAGACAAAAAATTTAACCTGCATTACCCATTAACATAGCAGGTTCAGGCCCTGATGTTGTGCTACATATGTGGGCTGAGCTGAGACAACTTCTGAGAAAGATGGTCCCAGCCTCTTCCCCAGACATCCCTGTGGCTTTCTTAGCGCCAGCTTTAGTGCTACAGTCCTAGCAGAAACACAGATCTTTCCCACCCTCAACAGAGTATTGGTTTTAGGGCTAGTCTGAATACTGCTGGCCAGCTGGTGCCTCAGAAATGGCGTCTGAAAATGAAGCTGAATATTTCACCTTTTCCAGCATGATCCAGGCAGCACTGGAAGAGATCCCATGCTACACCTCCAGGCATAAGTTGTCACTTCTCTTTATCAACATAATCATACAGTTACAGTGAGTTGGTCAATTGAGTTCATCTGGCAGAAACAGACCTAATTCCAAAAAACAGCTTTCCATCAGCTCAGGTCAACAGACCAACACAGCCCATAGTCTTGCAATTACTAGAGAATAGGAGACTTATGATAAAAGCATGGGAAGCATAGATCAACTCCTTGTTAGCAGCGAGCAGTCAGGTCTGATTTGGTATATCATGAAATTGCACCAGAATGCTGCTGCTGCCTCAGTTGAGTCTAGTGGATCATGTTCCCTGCAAAGCTTCCTGTTTTCCAAAAATTCATCCTCAGAACTGGCATAAGCAGCAGTGTCACTTGCCTTTGCAGACTGAATCACAGTCATGATTCCCTCTTTGTACTCTCCTGTTCCTTCCTGAGGGCACAGAGTCTGGAGGATTGCTCTGCCAACAGTTTTCACCAACCTTGACTTCATACAAATTTTGCTTTTCTTTCTCTCTTTGGGAAGCTGTTGATTAAAAAAAGCTCATACCTACTAAAAAGCAAAGTCCTGATCTGATACAATCACATTTCAAGACTGTGTCGAGTTTTGACCACTTGTGAGCACCTCACTGCAGTGACCTTGTTCAGAATGCCAGCAGGCTTTCAAATGGAGAGGAAACCTTTCCAGCAAGCTCTCAGGGAGGTGTGCAGGGAAGGCAAGAGCAGATGGGGAAAGAGACGGCTCTGGGGCTCTGGCCTGTCTGATGGAAATGAAATAACATCAGCAAATTTGTAAGAGCTGACTGAGGCCTTTTTCAAAGAAGCGCAACAGCTGCAGGGCTGACTTTGAGGCTATCATCCTGTGCTGTGTGGTGCACTTTGACCACGCTCTCACAAACACCATCTTCCAATTACAGGCAGGCTCAGTCACTTTGCTGGAGAAAACGTGGGGTGAAATGATACACCAGCACTGCAAGGCGTACAGCAGTGAGCAACAAGCAGATCCACAGTAGGAGTAATAACAATGAGGATGTTCATAATTAATAAAAGTGACAGCATCACAGCTTAGAAGAAGAGGTGGGAGAAGTAATAAAATTTAAAAAGGCTCATTGAAAAAACCCATTTTTCAATATGCAACTTTCTTTGCTAAAGAAGGTAATTTAATTTGGACATCACCTCTAACAACCTCTAAGTTCTGATTTGACCACACAAAGGTGCAGTTGCTTATGGTTTGTTTTAGTTCAGTCTTGCAAGGTCCTGCCCTTGCTATTCCTGAAGAAGTTTCAGCACGTGTCCTCCGTTTTAAACATGTATATATCTTCCCATGGCTTTCACAAACAGGAAGAATGTTGTGAGTCTGACATGCTCTGTGTTGACATGCACTATGGGACTGCAGCTTGGACTCAGCTGCAGCACCTTGTGAGATCAACCTTGCACGATTTAAAGCTGTGACTCAACATGTTCTCCTTTATTATGGTCTCACTGGACTCAGAGAGCTGTGTGCCATTTGGAGCAAAGCAACTTTTGCAATGAGAGCAGGAATATGTCTTAAGGAGTAATTTTGCTGCGTGCTGCAGTTTCCACTACAGTGCTTTACTTCAAGTGCTGCTTCTTGCCTCAGGGAATATTTTCCCACTCTCTGGTGTTTATAATAATGAAAAGGCTGGTCTTGATTTGGAAAGAGCAATGTGTGCAGATAAGATAAAATTGCCGCTGAGGAACTAAGAGCAGTCCTTTCTTTGCATTACCGTTTGCCGAAGGCCAGCGTCTCGTACCCAGCCTCCCTCTATCTCAGCAGCAAGCAGCAGAGCCCAGTGCTGTATATGCTGCTCAGCCGGTTTCCCAGACATCAGGAAATGAACGTTTTGACAACTTAGCCAAAATAACAAAATAGCTAAAGTTAACAGGATAGCAGCTGTGAGGACTTATTTCTCACATGGGGCTTACCCACAAATGTTATTGCATGCTGAGGTGGAATGATGGGACACTGAGATTTCCTTTAATTTTACATATTTATTAATAGAAATAGCTTCTGTAGCAGGGGATAGGCTAGCACTCTTAAAGTTTGAGGTCTGAAGCCCTCTGATTGCTTACAGAGAAAAGGCATGGGCAGTCTTTCTCTATTGCAACACTAGCATTTTCTGTCGTCATCCGGGTGAACACATTTGGAAGGGGAAGATTAAGTTTTGCTACAGTTTTAAGTCAGACCCAAGCCTAAAGGTTTTAGCAAGAGGTTTTTTATTTGGTGTTGGATTAGGTTTCTTTTGAAAAGGGGACAAACAGGAAACGGGGATCTCTCCTGCACGAAGCTGTGCTCCTGCTGAGCTGTTCCACCCCACTGCACCAGGCAGGAGCAGGGCAGGCCCCGTTCCCCACCTCCCTGTGGCAGCATGATGAATGATGAGGGCCCAAGGCTGCGGCTCAAAAGTCAGAGACCAGGAAAACCCTGCATCCCTGTGAATCATGAAGACAAGATAGGAGTGCAAAGCCTTTTGTTGAAGGGCTGGGAAAGTTCCTGTACATCAGGACTATCTATACCAACACAGGACATCTAATCTCCCAGACTTAGACAAAATGGGCCAATGTGGTCTCTTACTACACCAGTAATCATAGTAGGATTTGTGGCCAACAATGCTGCTGTAATGGAGAGCAGATCCATGAACACATGGCATCACCATGAGTGAAAGTTATTCCCACACAGAACGGCTGGAGGATGAATCACTGGAGCAATGACTTTTGCCCAGGAGTAGAAATTTCAGTTGCTGGAAAACTGTGCAAGTGTTTAGCCTTGAGCTCTGGAATTAGGAGCCACAGTAGCAGTTAGGGAGGCTTCAGCATCCTGAGGCTATACAATGGAAGTAGGATGCAAAATGCTCCATATTACATCCAGATGAGCAGGTCTGCATGCACTGCCACTGGGGAGGGCTTCTAGTGGGACTCGAGGCATGCTTATTCCCAGGTTGGTCACACCTAGCCTGAGTATTTCTGTACTGGGCTCCAGAGCACAGCATGCTCCTGTAAGATTTTATGTCTATCATAAAAAAATCAAGACAGGTGCTTTCCTGAGGTACTCAGTTCTAGGAAGGAACAAATTTTCACTTATACTGGAAGAAGAGAAGTGTTGTGGGATAAAGCTGAAGCTCATATAAACTGGTGTTATTTATTCAAAGTCACTGAAAAAATCTTCCTTTTTACCAAGTGATTCAGCCTTCGAGGTATGAGAGAAGAACTTAGCCAGTGGGCAGCTCAGTTAGAAGAATAGACAAGTGGAAGGCAGAGTACAAAGCTGTTTATGGGATGGCCTTTATGAAATTCTCCCAACAATTCTCAAACATTAATGAGAAACATATAATGAGGTGACAGTGTTGGCAAGTGTTATCCTTGGTCCTAGCTGTGTTATAATGCAGAGAGCAGAAGCAAAGGCAGTGTTTGTGATGCCACAGGACTTTTGTTAAGCAATAAGCATTTATGGAAGGTACAGCTTGTTCATTCTGGAGTTGCAGAAGCTTTCACTGAGGTATTGTAAATACTTGGCATTGATAACCCTTGTCCTTTATGTGCCCTGGACCTCAGGCTTTTCATAATGTCATTGTCCTGGAGACAAACCACAGCCCCCTGCAGAACAGGTTGTTGCTCTGGTAATTTTTTCTACCAGCTCCAGAAAAGTAAGTTGTATTTCATTCTATGAAGAAATAGCTGCTGTGTGGCATGATACTGCACCAAGAGAAGAAAAATCCCTGGAAAAGGTTTTTACAAATAGAGGGCTTTTATCACCACAGTGTGCGCTTTCCTTTAACCTGGTATAAGAATGAAGTTGTGTCTCAAATATCTCAGAACCGTTCTGCTTGGACCCAGCCAGGAGGATGCTTCTTCCACACTGACTGGGGGTGGAGATGGGGTGCAGTGTATTAGGAGTGATGGAGAAGGTGAAGAAACATCAGGGATCAGGGAGCATAACCCCCCTAGAGCCACTGGGGTTTTGCTGCTGAGTGGAAAAGTGGGGCAGGGGTTGGCTGAGCAGGGGTAGAGGTTCCACAAGCATGGGGCCAGGTCAGGAGCAAGACCGGCACTGTGACATCATTTTAAGGACCGAGAAAGGACACCCATTTTTTCTTGATCATATAAGCTTAAAACAACTTTACTGCTTTTTCTCTTACACATGCTCAAATTAACTTTGACTTGACCTCTGGGGAACTAACCTTGTCCTTAAAGTTAAGCACTGGTATAAGTGTTTTTTCTGGAGCAGTCACAGCGTACAAAGCCCCTGGTAGGATCAAACATACACTACAAAGAATCTGCAGAATCCTTTTCTACACCCAAGAATCTGCAGAAAGTAAATATGCCTTCTATGCACACAAGAATTTCTAAAAGAAACCTGATTCTAGCAGTTATATTCATTTAGCTAAGAGTGCAGAAATTTCTCATGTAGCCTAAAGCAAATCATCTCAAATATCCAGTGTTGGTTGGAAACTATTTGCAAATAGTCTGCAGCCAAAACTTACGTGCAGAAATTACACAGCTAAAAGTTTATGACAAATAAGTCTATTTAGCAGTCATTACTCTGGGAAATAATGGGCCAAGTTCAACAAGTCCTTCAAATTATTTCATGTAATTTTATTTCTAAACAAAAGCTGCTTCTTGTCATAGTGGGAATGTCAGAGCAATGCCCAAAGCAGGTGTGCAAACAGGACTATAAGCAGAAGCATGGGCTGGGCCAGAAGGAGACCCTCAGAATGCGAGGAAAGATTTAATCATCATTAAAATAATCAAGAACTGAGAAAAGTCATAAGCAGAAGGCAAGACCTAGAGGGGTGAAATAAATTTGGGTTTTCTTATTTTAACTACCCATCCTTTGTGGTACCAAAATGTATTTTATTCAATTGATCTTGACTGATGTAACTGTATTTATTCTAATTAGGCTCTTACTCTAACGCATATTCTTCTAATATCCTCTCCAGCAGTGCACAAACACAGGTTTGCCCAAATTCACCTCACGTTGCCCTTGAGAAACAACAGTCACACCACAGTCCATAGGTCCTTTCCTTCTTGTGCCAGCTGGATCCTCACTGAGCAGCTCCTGTGGCCTTCGGGCTTGCTTTATGCACTAGAGACAGGATGCTGCTGTCTGTCCCACGGTAACAGCCCCTATCTGCTCCTGCCTGGAGAGGCCTTCAAGAGTCAGCTGGGGCCCATTAAGCATTTAACAGGATTATATTCTTTGCTTGTAGTCCTAGAGAAACTTGTACTCATTTTAGTGGTGAAAGCAACCGGTGCTTTCACACTCATGGTGCAGGTCATCTCTGGCAGGGGGACCATCACTGGGTCCCTGAAGCCTGGGATGAGGCTATGGCTGAGAGGATGACATGAGGAGGTGAACTGATGGCCAAGGAAGGGTCTGGGTGAGCCAGAAAAGCCTTTTCTCCAGCAGTCCCCACGACTCCTGCAGAAGGCAACAGTTGTTTTTCCTGAACATAATTTGAAATGCAGGTGTGATACAGCTGCACGAGAGCCTCGGACCACATGGAGGTATATTTTATTACCAAATAACCTTGACACACTTTACCGGCAGTTACTGTCTGTTGTTGGCTTCTTAGTCACTTTTCCCTTCTTGGAATATAGCAAGAAATGTTAATGAAGAGGGTCTAATTTCACCATCTTTCTCAGCAGCCATCCTAACTCCGGTGCATGCCCACAGGAGATAGCCTTGCTTACTGTCTGCCTATTGAGTGCTTGTTTAGTCATCACTTTGCTGATACTTACAGGAAAGAGCCATTGTTCCTGGGCTTCCTCGTCTATAGCACAAGTTCCTGAATTTCTACTTGTAAGTTAAAGAAAACACCTCTGAAGAAAGCCTTTGGTTCTGATTCCTAACTGTCAACATTTTCTGACTATAATCTGCATGAATTGGTTTCATTTTTTAATTTATAGCCTCCAAAGCAGCAAGGGGGATCGAAGCAATGTTCTTTGGGCAAGATTATAGGTGCAGCTCACAAGAATTAAAATGCCAAAACAATAGCAACCAGCAAATCTATGTGACTGGCTGAAAGATCCTTGAGTTTTGAAAGCTGCTCAGCCCTGCACTGGTGTTTGGAAGAGGAAAGCAAGGTGCTTTTCAACGGGTATTTTCAATGTAGCCAATGCATTTATCAGGTTAGATCACAGGAAAGGAACATGGGCAAAAAGGAATCATTTTAATTAATTGAGTTGATAAGCATAATGGCTGCCTGGTTCAACATAATAAGGGATAAAAATCATTCATTCATTTGCTAGTACCCATCTGGTGCATTTGACTGGTTTATAATGTTAGTATTGCTGTTCACTTAGGAAGGGAAAGAATTTACATCTTCTGGAAATTAGGAAGAAGAGAAACAAAGCACACAAGATAGAAAGCTGGGGAGGCATCAGTGTATCTAGAAAAAATCACTAGGGTAGATGGGAATCTGAAAAAGCTGGGTAAGAATGAGACATTTTTAATAGAGCAGAAACCCATATGAGTACATTGCTTTTTCTGTAGGCTGTGTCCTGAATATGCAGTAGCCTTCTTTATCTAGGTGACATTGGAGGGAGATATGGAATTTCCCTAGTTAAATGTGCTTAGATAATAAGAGTTTTTCATGTGAGTGCTGCTCTGTAATAGACATGGCCTTTGCTGAGATAATGAGTGATTTAGGTAAAAGATGGGCATACTGTATCAACTTTGAAGATACAATCTTCACTAGGACATTCTGAAAGCTGAACCTAAATTAGGATTCTAATAATTGCACATGTCCAGGAACATTTCAGTAGATAAGTGCAACAACAGAAGCTGAAAACTGTTAAACTCTTTGGCTGCTAAAAATGGGATCTGCATGACATCTACATAAAATTACAGACTTGTATCACTCATGCCAAGCAAAAAAAAAAAAAAAGCAGTAATATTGTAAAACATTTTGACATTGCTTTGGGCGCTTGCATTAGTAAAGGTTAGGAGTTAAGGCTTTTATAAACTCAGGTCCTGACATGGGTTCTGACTGTGTTTTCCTCTCAGACAGACACAATTGCATCTGTACAGCCCCGTGCACACCCAGACGAGCAGCGCAGCATGGGCATAGTAAGGCTGGTACATACGGTGTGATTTATCTGTAGGTGTGAAATAACCATTTTTCCTGGCAGCTGCCAGCCTGCACTCCCAAGCATCTGGAACAGCAGTACTGCAAAAATACAGGAAAAGACACATCCCGTATCCTTGTCATATGGTGCATGGGAACTGGCCAGGCAGTACAGGAAATCCTATGCAATATGAGCAGTGCAGCAGCCCTGGCACTACCTAACACGCCTTGGGAGCTTGTGAGTGTGGGGAAGGGGGTGGCTGAACCTGGGCTGCCAACCTGCAAGCTCATACTCTGGGGTGGTACTGTCTCTGCCTCCTCAGGGCCCAGCTGCACCAGTGCCTAAGCATCCTTCTCATGGAGCCAGCAGCTCACTCTGCTGCTCTCATTGACTTGAAAGAAGCTACTCACATGCTTAAAATTAGCCCTGGAGCAGGGCCAGACTTCTCAGCACATTATGGGACAGAACTGTTGACAGACGATCTCAACTCTCTCGCTTGTGAGAAGTTTGTACACACACTCGGCGGAGCTGCAGGGCCTAGGTCTTGGCCTCACATTCTTGCTGAAAAGCCCATGGTGCTTTTCATGGGAATTAAGATATCAGGATCATCAGTCTGATCCGATCAGATGCTGATGCCAGTAAAGCCCTCCTGCCCTATCCTCCCTGGGTATCTGTAAACATCTGTGCTGAACCAGTCTGCCATACTCCAGCCCCAAGCAGCGAGACTTTGAAACAGTTTGGAATTAATTTGACTTTAATACTGAAAAGTATTAAAGAAGAAAGGAAATACTCAGAGACTGATATTCCTAGCTGCTATTTGTGGTCACATGTTCTGTGTTTGTACAGAAACAAATTAGAGAGGACAGCTGAGGCATTCACAAAAAGCAAGGTACTTCTGTGGTGGGATTATGCCAGCAAGCAAGCAGTTGAGTAGAAAAGTTAAACTCAAGTAGTATTTCATTGAGTTGATTGGCAGATTTTTCTTCTGCTATTAGTTTAGGCAGAATAATCTGGAGGGGATGCTGCATTCATAGAGTTACACTCTCGTGAAGAAAGAAGACCACAGGAATGAAGACAGAATGCTTGGCCCCAACAGGACAGCAGACTTTTGTCTGCTAACCTTTATAATACAGATGTTACAATGAGGTGGCAAGGCAGAAGTGCCACGAGGCAGCCCCTGACCACAAGAAAAACAATAAGACTGTCTGAATTAGCAGTATGGAGCATGTTACATTTCCTGGGCACCTTCTTATCTGCATCTTACTTGGGTTTTTGATCTACGGATGAGCGAGCCAGGAAGTGGCCTGAAAACACCCCTTTTGCCTCGTGCATGGAAATTTTGTAATTATAAGGCTACATTGACAGGCTCCCACTCCTGTCATGACACTTGGCATGGTTTATGTGGTTTAAACAAGAGAGGGAAAGAACTCACCTCCCCAAACCAGTGAAATAATGAGGAACAAAATGCACTCTTTTATCTTTTTGTCAAGTAAGGCAAATCTATTATCTACCCAAGCCTGTCTGGCCCAGAGCAGCATTTTACAGGCTGATTAGTGTATAGCTTCCTGCAGTAAACTGCCTGCAGGGACCAGAACACAGGAGGGGAAAGAGAAATTTAGGGATGAGATTTAAGCACCGGCCTTAGCTTTTATTGCCTATGCTGCATGTCAATACATATTTAACTGATAATTCATGGATATTGTATGACATGCACATACAAACGTGCATGCAAGCACAGAGGAGCCTACATCAACCCCAGGAGTCACATCTGACTTTGAACTCAGAACAGTGCTAAATCAGGAAGGAGTGAACCAACTGGCTTTGGAAAAAGGCACCCCTGGAGCAGGTTGGAATGCCAGACAAGTTTGTAGGACAGTGCTGGAGTTCTGCAGAGCCATGGCCTTCAGATTTGAAAAGACCCAGAGCCAATGCAGTGGAAAAGAGCTTCTGCTACACTAAAAAATTATTAGCTCTTAATATTTTATATTCTTGGGAAGTAATTATGTCATGTTGAATTTGTAAAGGATTTCCTTTCATGACCTTGTTATTATTCAGTTAGAGATGCCTGTTAAAAATGGGTAATTGTATAGATACAAGCAGACAAATGTATTTGTGACAACAGGAAGAACCAACCACTTGTTAAGTGTCTAATTTGTATGGCAGAGTAGTGATATGAAAGTAAATTTCTTATACCTCCAAACTGCTAATGCTTTATTGCATTGTGCAAAGCAGGACAAAGCTTGAAAGTCATCAGGATCTTTTGGGTTTAGTGACTAAGAATCTTTGAAAGACTTGAAAAAAGTATTTGCTGTCAGAGTGTATGACTGTGTGGAGTCTGTAAGCACTATAACAGAAGAACTGGCACAAATGATAAGCAAGAAAGTGGCATTATTCCTAAAAAAGCTTTCTGAAGATGTCTCAGCAATGCAAAGAGGTGACTTGAAGGCTAACTGGGAGTTTGCAGCACATCGCTTTGTATGAACCAATGCACAGCTCACTCAAATCAGCTCTGGTTCTGTGGAGGCAGCTGCTGTGCAGGTTTAGCAGGAGGAGTTTTTCTTCACTGCAACCAGAAAGATAATCAGCTTTTAGATCCCGGATGTGATTTTGTTAGGTGCATTGATCTTGATTTGGAGATGCACTTCAAATGAGGCTTTGTAATAGAAGTTAAAGAGCCCAAAACCCTGCTGCCTTTTATTTATTTATTGTTAGCAACATTATACATTTTATTTGCTTAGTTGTAAATATTTATTCCAGGCAAATGGGATAACCTTGGAAAACCAGAGTGATGGTATCGTGCACATTAACTCTGTGTGTTGTGCAAATCTGATTTACTTCAAATATTTCTATATCATCCTTGCTGAGATTGTCACAAAAATTAACTGCTGTGGTTTCTCAGATGAAGGTGAGTTAATGTAACTCCCATTATCCAGCTAAATCCAGTGGGCTACCAGGATTATAAAGGAGACAGCTTGGGTGCAGACCCTGATCTCTCAGCTCCTTGGGAGGTGCTGAGAGGTGCTGCCTCACAAAACAGAGATAAATGAAAAAAAAAAGCAGAGAGATAATGAGAAAGATAAAATTGCACAAACCTTCTCCCTCACCCTCTCAATGAGCTTTAACATCCATTAAACTTGAGCTAGTCAGGCATGCAAACCTTTCATATATCCAGAAAGGAATTAGACACCATACAATCAGATGTTGTGAGGAAGAGATGTCCTAGATCAACTACTCAATGTGTTTTCACAAAGAAGAACTGTAGCAGATATTGCAGCTCTGGCAGGCAGCTGGACTGGGCATTCCCTTCATGTTCAGTCATTTGGCACCAGTCTTAAACTGCCATTAGTATTTTTCACAAAGAACAAGTCCAGTACTCTTTTAAGCATATAATTTTCATCAGTAGATTTTCCGGATCCAGAAAGTTCTCTAGACATCAGACTATTGTCAGAACCATACTGAGGTGATTTGCACCCTCCCAAGCAAGGTGTGATATAGAGAAAGCAAATTTAACTTTAAAACTCTGCCAGGGCAGGGTATTGACCTCCATCACCAGAGGATTATGTTCTCTCCCCGTGTCAACTCCAACTGTTACCCTGCTCACAGCAGAGGCCTAGCATGAGCATCAGCAGCTCCTACAGAGTAGTCAGCATGCTGCTGTCATTGAGATAACCTGACTGTGGTTGGCCCTCACTCATCTTAAATCAGAGAGAGCAGGTACAAGAACAGTATGTCCAATTTTTTTTCCTTTTCATTTCCCCAGAAGCAGGGTAAGCTAGCTTAGAGCAGGAAGGGGCACCATGAGCAGCCAGGGCATAGGACTGCAGCCCAGGGATCTCACCTCAATCCATGCCTGGACACACAATCACTGCCTCACATTCCCTGGGCATAAAACAGGAGCTGTGGGGCACATCCAGATGTATGAAAAAGGACCTTCAGATCAACACACCTGAATGGCAGCAGAAGTGCTATGAACTAATTAATAATTTTAACATTTCTTACTTCAATATGAGCTGAGATTTTTTTAAAAAATAACTGCTGAGCAAGTACGGAGGCTGATGAGCAAAATCACTAAGATCCCTTCAACGCAGCTGGAATGAGAGCTGGATGATACACTTGGCACAGGGAAGGTTGGTGGCAGTACAAAAAGCACTCCAAAGAATACTTAAAAGGTGTCAGCTCAGAAGAGGATAAAAGCCCAATTTTATCAGGGCAGAGGGAAAAGAAGGAGCTGTAGGGAAGGGAACATGTGTGGGGATCAAGGTGAAGACAAAATCCAGCCCTACAAAAGACTCATGAGTCCCAATGAATAGAAAAGGGAAAACATTCCTTTTTTATCCTCTCTCACATATGAAACAGAACAGAAAAGAAGTTAAAAATTAGACACATCAGTTTTAAAACATAACTTCATTTGCAAACTCAGTGTATGAGCCCAAGTTAAACTGCATCTGTTGTTCCTTTTTTTCCAGTGGACTGAAGAAATTATTGGTGATTTGACTGACAGTGCAATGGAAACTTTCAGAAAATGAAGGAAACCTTTATCACTCACCAACTCAGCACTTGCTAAGGTAAAGGACTAGAAAAAAGCATTTGGACAAAAGCTGGTCTGAAGCCATCAGAATGTGCTCCTAAGAAACCATTTTTAGCAACTCCCTATTCAATTGGTTCCTGCCAAGTAGTAGAGTTCCTTGTTGCCTCCTTGTTCTGCACATGGCCACTAAAAGATCAGGGATTTATGGTTCTTCGGGATGCATCCCTGAAGCACCCCCCTTCTTCATAGAAAATACACGTGTATGCTAAATGCATACTTCTTTCAGCCTTATAATAGAGAATCAGATCCCTCTCCAACCTAGTGAGTAGAAGAGACTGATTTATTTCAAGTTATACTTGAAAAAAACGCCTTTATTTTCAAAGTATCGGGACTGCAAAAACACAACTGATGGTAAGACTTTTCTTTACCTATCTTCTCCTAA
>VZRS01006260.1:0-31145 GCA_013398055.1 Ifrita kowaldi | reverse complement strand
GGGGGGCAGCAAAGCTAGAAAGAGTTCTTTCAATTCACAAAGCCTCTGTGTGTCTTAACTGTACCTCAGATTTAAGCATTTAAGTCATAGCATGGCATTGGGTGGGAGAAGACAGAAGTAGCAGGAAGCTTTGCTCAGTTAGACTCATTCATCATGGATCTGGTAAAATGAGAAGTCCATAGGATATGTCAGTTTATTTCTGGCACATGAAAAAGGTCAGCACTCACTGTGATAAGCTGTAGTGGATAGTGAGCATCAGTTTCCAACACTGGAAATTTAAGCTCTTCACTTGCATCTGAGCAGAGTGACTCCTTTTTTACCAAGTAATTGTGCAGAAAGCTATGATCCAAACGTTGTGTTTACCCAGCAGATACAGACTTTTATCTTGGAAAGTACAAGGGAAACAGGCTTTTCTTGCATGGCTTTGTACTCTCTTCAACCCCTGTCAGTGGTTGGTCCCAAAACTCAAGTGCCACAGCACAACAGGGAATGAACTTTACTCACAGACTTTTTTCTTTTTTTTTTTTGTGTAACTTCCTCATGCTCCCTAAGCGTTTTCTATAGGGACAATATTTCCCATTGAACAGGGAAATTACCTTTAAATATACCTTATCTCATGCCTTGCTTTGGGGAAATATTCTTGTGCTTGAAGTCTGGCCAGTTACATTCTGAAATGAAGGCTTTATGCCATTTTTCTTTGGGGAACAATCTACAGACATAACTAGCCGTTCAATACTTACTGTAGAGTTCAAAAGAACACCCTATTTTTTGTTTTGTGACCACTTGGTGCCAGAGCCCAGTGATGGGGGGGTATCCCATGAGGGTCACTGAGCTCGCTGCAGTAGCTGAGGCTGTGCCAGACTCCACACCTCAGCACAGGGACTAGAAGCATTGAGTTTCAGATAGGGCTGTCTGATGAATAACAAAAAAGCCAAACAAACAAACAAAAACCAACAAAAAAACCCCAACCCCCTCCCAAAGAAAGAGGAGAGTTAAAAAGTGAGGAGAGATTTTGTTTCTCCTGGTACCTGCAACTGCAACTCATCATCTTCCTCCCTCATCTCCATGCTGCCTGCTGCCTCATGAGGCTCTATGAAGAGGTGTTTGCCTGCCAGCATTTGGCAGCTTGCAATATGTAGTTTGATGTCAAATCCACATTCAGAAATGCCTATTTTCTTCTGCTCAGGTGCTTACATTGGCAACCAGGAAGGTTCCTCTTAAGTGGTGTTGGCTACTTAACAATACAGTTTAATCTGTGTGATACTCAATTTGGATTAGAAACTGGCAATGTTTTCTCAAGAAACTGCTCCAATCTCCTTTGGGATTTCTGCTCTTTTGCATTTTATGTAAACTGCACTTATGCTTGGATCTGATGATGGGAAGTGTACAGGATCCTTCTCTTTTTAAAACAAAATTAATTTAGGTCCAGCAGGAAGAGCTTAACTATGGAAGACTCTATATTTAGATTATTTTCCTTTTGTGTACAGCTGAGTGTATTTCCAGATCCCTTGAGTGTCCGTCATGTCATGGACAACTACAAAACATATCCCACCCTTGAAAATCATTCCAAAGGCAGAAAGAAGACAAGAAAAGAATAATTAGCTGCAATGACCACAAAACTTAGGAAGAAGTCCCTTCCTTCCTCAGAAAAAAAATTTACCTTGTTTGACAGCACAGTTGTTGAATTACTTTCAATATTCTGTCATAAGAGTTAAAACTCACCCATAGAAGCACAAAAGCATTGAATAATTTAAGTTAGAAAGGATCTCTGGAGATCATCTTGTTCCGTGCTCAAAGGAGCTTCCGGATTAGACCTAACATAAAAATTAGATCAGGTTCTCAGGGCCTTGTCCAGTCCAGTTCTTAATATCTTTGAGGACAGAAATTACATGGCCTTTCTGGATGACTTATTCAAGTTCCTGGTTATCCACACAGCGAAAAACTGAAAAATTGCTTGAACATAGTCTAGCAAAGAAGGACTGGTTTAAATACAAATAAACTATTTAGTGCTGTGTGAATACTAAGAGGCTAAGTCCTCAAGAATGTATCCATTCCAAAGGTTTCAAATGGGAAATTTAGCATTGTCAGCAGCATAGAGCCAGAACTTATATAATTTAAAAAAACAGTTAATTCAGCACATACTCATGTTTCTGTTCCTGTTTACTGTTCTTTCTTTTGATCCAGTCAAATATTTCTGGAGAATTAAATTTACAGTTTCCAGTAGTAACATTTTAGTAATTTTAGTAATATTTTAGTAATAATTTAATGGCCAAAAGCACACACATTAACTTCCATAACATCTTCCTCTCTTAAACAGAAGAGTGCTTTAGGATGTGATACTTCAGAAAAAAACCCAAACCAAAATCAAAACCAGTTTTTTGCTAAACTTAATGTAGTTTGGCTTTAATTTCTGATTTTCATTCTAGTTTTTGTGGCTATAGTTTTTAGACGGATTTTCCTTGTATTTGTTGTACAATGTTTATCAGCGCTGTGTTGAATAATAAAAACTGTATTTGCTTGTGCAACAAAAGACACAGCAGAATGAATGTGATCTTTAGATGTACTTATTTCAGACTTTCAAAACCCTTCAAAATCTGTCAAGCATAGAGAAAGACTGTCAAACGTGAAATTTGGAGGCAAAACCATAATCACACACTGTATTTAGATGGGTCATAAGTAGCCTCATTTAGAAACTCAAACAATCTTACAGTGGAGGTGATGGAAAAGATGAGGTCACATCCACTTCAAAGTGACCTCACTGAGAAGTTAAACATCATGTTTCACACAATTTTATAATTGAACCAGTGCTCTATCACTATTTTGGAGTTATTTTTATTTGCACTAGCATAACACTCTGGTTCTCATGTATTGCAACACAGGTTTGACCCTCAGGCTGCTTACAATTCCTGGAGATTTGTAGAAAAGAACTAGCTGTTTCCTTTCCAAGATGATGTGGATCATGGTACAACTGAACAGGATCACAGAATCTTATCTCCATTGTTATGACAAAATAAACAGTCATTACTAGCTGCAAAGAAAATAAGCTCTTCTGTAAGCAGAGCAGATCCCTAGTCTACCAGTTCACAAACATAAAAACAATGCTTTATGAAGGAAAATTGTCATGAAAACCAGTTGATCATTAATTGCTGAGGAAAGAAGACTGTTGACGGACCAGTAGCACTGTTCACACCAAGGCGGTTCTGATTTGTTTCTAAAGCTCCAGGTTTCAGGAGCAAACATGTGGTGGGCACACAGCTGTACATGGTGCAGGGGGCACTGGCAACCACAGGTGATGTGCCTCCAGCTGTCAGGTGAACACCCAGCCTCACATTTTGTGCCCAGCGAGGTACACACTGCTGGATGGAAAATAGTTGACCCTGGCATTGCCACAGTTTTGCCAGAAACTCCACATGCTAATTAAATACACATTAATGGGTGTGGTTAGTAACACTCAACAATGTCTGACAATTTGCACGGATAAGGACAAGTTCAGGCTGGGTAAGCAATTGAACCACTGTTTCTAGTATGTGGTAGTGCATAAAGGGTCTGAGCAGGGATTAAATCCTCCTTCAGCTAGGTGCTGTACAAACAAAAGGCAGAAAGAGAATCCCCCTCTGTGTTCACCACCCTGAGCAGTGCATTGCCAATAGCAGTATCACTTACAGCTGAGAGTTGGCCACATTTTCTGAGTTAATAAGCAGGGAAGAAGTAATTGGTATTAGATGGATTCTGTGAGAAATCTGGAAGCTGGCGCTTAAGAGAGAAGTACTGGCAAGCAAAATGTAAAGGAACGATTATAATTTTCAATACAGCCATCACTTAAAAAGGACAAAACATCATATAGGTTATGGTATGACCAACTGATAGTCCAGGGAGAACAAGTAATGCAAAAAAAAAGCATCATGGAGTGGCACCCAGTGTGGCATTTAAGTAATCCAAAAAAGGACTGAAGACAGGGTGTTTCTTCCAGAACAAAGACAGTATAATTAGTTTTTTCTTCCGTTAAACCCTTAGATATTACTGCAGAAAGGTGTGACAAGAGAAGGAGAAAACCAAGTCTTTCTCAGGAGACACCTGCCTATGCAGAGGGGGAGGAAAGAAAGAAGGAGTCCAGTAGCACCCAGCCTGCCCAGCATGGCGGGGGGCTTGCTCCTTGCTCATCCCTACTCACTCCTCACCCTGCTGACTCCCCAGGACATGGTCCCATGCTGGCAAGTCCCTTTGCCTGAACTGGAGCTGCTGGGGCATCCTCCAGAGAAAAGTCACTGCAACTATGGCCAGTACTGCTCCACCTGTGTCGTAGGTGATGCCATGTCTTGAGTGAAAAGCTGCAGAGGGGCTAGAATAAAGCTAAGAATTAAACTTTAAGGAAACGGCAATACATTTTCTTTGTTTTCCTGTCATCCTGTTACCCCTGTCCAGACCTTGTGCTCCATCTACTCTTCTCTTCCACATTTTAAAGAGGCAACTAGACAGATCCCAAAGTCAGTACTGCCAACCCCTAAAGTAGCTTTTCCTTTGGAGCCATGCAACTTGTGTTGCTTGGATCCCCAGCAGTCTCACCACAGAGAGCTGTCCTGGCCATTGAACA
The DNA here is from genome assembly GCA_013398055.1 of Ifrita kowaldi. Classification (NCBI taxonomy): domain Eukaryota; kingdom Metazoa; phylum Chordata; class Aves; order Passeriformes; family Cinclosomatidae; genus Ifrita; species Ifrita kowaldi. The sequence continues at coordinate 26,554 of VZRS01006260.1, read as the reverse complement.
CCCAGCTCCATGCTCCATATTCGGTGTGGTATTTGCTGCCAGATGGAGACAGTTTGTCTTAGCATTATTGCAAGTAAGTCATAAAGCAGATTCCAGTAAAGGTGACCTGGGGTACTGGCACTTAAGTTCAATCAGAAAAAGGACATGAGGGATCTCTCTCTTAATCCTAGTAAAAAATATAAGTAAAGCACCATGAAATCAAGGCATTTGAGATGCATCTTTATCCCAAACAGCAGATTTACTCATTCCTGTAGTCCTACATCATGTTCACTCAATTCACACAATTAATCTCATTATTTAACATTTTACAAAATATTTCCTGGTATGCAGGCACACAAATATGGGCAGAGCATTGTCCTCTAGCACCACAAACCCCTTCAGCTAACACAGAGCCACTGAGGTCCATCAAGCAGAGGCTCTGCCTTGTACCTCAGACACACAGGTTGTGTCTGCAGGGAGGTGATGTGGGGATGATTAAGTTACAAAAGTACCGTGTGAAAACCATTAAGCGCCGCAAGTTGTCTGGAGAGTGATTTTTACACTTATCAGCTTAATGGCAAGCAAAGGCCATTAGATGCACTCTAAAAATTCCTCCCTGCTATTTGCAGGTCCCCACAGCATGCCGTGGACACGCGCCGAGGGCTCGCGTCGTGAAATGCCGCCACTCTGGGAAGGTGGAATCAATTAGCATGTAAGATGTGTGCTTAGGGGAATGAGCCTCCTTGCAAACACCCGGCAAGAGGTATCAGCTGGGCTGTTTGCTCACATGGAGCCTGTTAGTTACACAAACACAAGGAAAGAAGATAGTATTACAGGTGAAATCCTGCAGTTCTCCTAATGAAAGTGAATTTGTTTCTCTTCCTGTTTTTCTGACTTATCCCTACTATTTGGCCATTATTAGAGTGAGGCTTGTGTGCTGGTTGAATGGCAGTTTTCTTCCTCCCATTCGACATTTTTTCTCTCTCTCACTGACTTTAACTCAGAGAAATTGCAAAAGAAGTACCTAGACTTTTCTTGGGAGCAACACCAAGGAAGTTGTCACTGATCCAGAAGGCTGTTTAAAAATACAGCTGGGAAAAATAAACCCTGATAAATGGTTCAAAAGTGGCAATTTCAGAGAGAAAAGCGTGCTTTTTCAATTTTCATGTTCCAACGATCTTTGACCTTCCCATTTACATTTATCTTCTTCAGTTTAAGAAGGAAGCAGTGCTACCAATAAGAAAAAGTAAAGCCCCAAGAACAGCAAGTTTTGGGGAGGGAAGACTTGCTTTATCAGAAATAGCATAACCTGTACATTGATCTTAATGCAAAGCCAGGGAATGAAATTGTCTTTTCTGCCAGAGGATCCTGGGATGAACAAATGTTAATTCCTGCTGTCTGATCTGGTGATGAACCCTAAGCATTACTAAGACATTACTCAGTCCATGTGAGTAATGAGATATCAAGTCAGTGTTAAATTCCTTTTCTTATTCTGAAAGATGGAATCCATGGACAAGGGGAAATAATCTTGGCCTTAATGAGGTTTTCCACTTCTGGCTGCTGTCTTACTCCCTAAAACCTGGGGACTGACAGTCAGTATACTGGGTGCAATCTGCCCTGGCTGGCTGCTGCCAGGGAACACGTGGTGAGTGGAGGTGGGCTATGGCAAGAGCTGAAGCAGAGGTAGTTCAGCAAGAAAAGACTCTTCTGAGATCTTGGCAATAACGCCTAGATCAAATTTTCAGATCATGGCTACTTTTCAAAAGATTTGTAATTTGGGGGGAAAAAAAAGAAAGCAGATTTTTTTTTTTCAGGACCAATACACATCTTAAATTTAATTCTTTATGTTAAAAGGGATAGTTTTCCAAACAAACCTCACCATTTTAAGACTGGAAAGCAGATGATGATGATGATGATTATTATTATTATTATTATTACTATTAGTGAAGCAGACCACCAGCATGGGCAATATCAATTCAAAGGGCTGACATCTGCAGCAAGTAATAAGTTGCTGTAATAGCAGCCAGTACTACTGAGCAAATAAAGCTGTACTGTTTTTACTTTTAGAAGTCTGGGAGCAAGTATGGTAGAGAATCCTGAAATGCTTCTCTCACCATAGAAATACAAAAACTAGTAGTTTTCTTGCATCTTTTTATTCTGCGAAACTATGCAAAGCCTGTCATTAATCTGAAAAATCCACAGGATTTTTTTCTTTGAGTTGTCAGCATAAGTGACATTGACCTCAATATAAATTCACATAAGCTTCAACCTTTCAGGCAGCAAGAGGGAAGAGTGGGAGTGTCTTGAACAGAAAGCAAGAATTGAAAAATTCAGTGCAAAATATGAATACAATGAAGAGTACATTAAATAGGGAATTTATAACAAAAGCACTTTTTATTCCTTCAGCTCAGTAACACACAGATATGCTGAGACTTGAGCGAAATCAAACTGAAGATGGGCGGCATGAGATGCCCTCTCATTTGTGCAGAGTAAATGTAAAAACATTTAGGATCTTAAAGAAACAGGATGGGTAAAAATTAGAAATCAGCTCTTAAAATAGGATTTACCCGTAAGGACTGGGCTTGAGCTGTATGGTAACAGCCTCAGATCGAGAGATGAAAAAGGAGCAGAAAATGCAGAAATGTTTTTATTCTGCTTTTGGGGAAAAGTAGTGATGAGCTGCTTATGGTTAAATGGTTATTTTTAAAAAGTGATAGAAAGGAGGGACTGATTGAAAACATAACACAGAGTCGGGAGAGGTATCATTAATTGTATGTCATGTTTTTCCCTGAAACTCTGAACGTCCTCTGCCAATATGAAAGCTCTTGTTGCTCTGCAGGATATGGACCTGAAAGAAAGAATTACCAAAATGCATGCCTCTGCAGTAAATAAAATTTCAACTAATTACTCTATTATAAACAGATTTGCTTTTACTGACAGATCGCGGGTTTTGAAAAGTTTGAAAGAAAGACTTCCCCTTCCTCCCAGAGCTTTGAATTTGTATTGTCCATTTGATGAAAATATGAAGTCATGTTCTTCATATGACAATGCAGGAGTGAAAAAAAGGGAAATGAAAAAAATAGTATCAACTCAGCACCATAATTTCAGAACATTTTGGCATATTTTATTGTTTCCTCTTTACCGCTCCCTCCTTCTTATCTCATGTACGGGCCCATCTACAGTAATGTTTTAAATGAAAAGCCTTTTAGTGAGCCAACTGCTGAAATTCCTGATAACACCAAACAATGGAACTTTTTTCAAAGAGTTACAAAGCGCAATGAAAATGACATAAATTATAATTTAGAAATTTCATCCCTTTGAAGATATTTTTCCTTCATTATTCAGAGCATTTTTTCTAGAAAAACAAGTCATGATAAATCTTTCCACAGAGTAACTTAATTAAGCCAGAATACAAGCAGTAGGAGTGGGGTCCCACAATTATTACCATTCTGTATTTCTATTTTAGACTGTTTTTTGTAAAACAAGCAGTTAGAGAGCTGGGGAACTCAGGAGCTGAAGCTTTCCAAATATTTACAGCAACCAATTAAAACCACAGCAGAGGGGACACAGCTTAATATGCTGCAGACTTGACTCAGCTGCGCATATCCATTGCATTTAGACAGATTTGGATTTATGGATACATGGAAATGTATGTTAATAACAAATTGACCTCCAAAAAAAGAAATCCTGAGCCTCGTTCATGCAAATCAATGTGTTGAACAAACTTGTGCTGCCTTTCTTCACATAGGTACGTAGGAGATGGAGAGGTGTAGCTGCTTGGGACTGTTTCTAGAGCTCCCTCAAAGCCATGCTGTCTGTCAGGGATGAGAATGGAAGTCCAGGAGAAAGGGGACACCCATAGAGATCAAGGGACTCTGTGTGGAACATCTTCACCTGGTGGAAAAGACAGAGTCATTTCATGTTTTAGCTTATTGATTGCCCAGTTTAGGTGCCTAACTTACCTACATGCTGGTAGAGTTCTCCAAATGTGGATAGTTACTTCAATTGTACATAAGAATAAGAAAGGGATGAGTTATTCCTCTGAAAGTAAGCTCTTAAATTCACTACAAAGGCCCTGGCAGGAGGAGGGTGTCTCTGAAAACCCGCAGAAGCAGATCCCACCCTGTGAACTGGACTTCTCACCCGCACGGGGAGAGCGCGCCTGCCCAAAGGGTGATCTGCTCAGGCCAGGTTTGGTCTTCATGCCTCTCCTGGGTGCCCCTAGGAGGGGAAGGATGACCCAGGGGATACCCTGGGAGGAAGGACACCCAGCCTTGAAGGGCTGCTGCAGGCTGCATTTGCCATGGCTGCTCAGCAAGTGGGTGGATGGATGCTTATTCCAGCTGAGTGCATGTAGAGGGGCTCCTTCAGACTGGGGCAGACATGGACCCTATTTTGGGGGATATCTATAGCAATTTGATTATTGCCTAAAAGTGCGAGTGTGGGTTGCTAATACTATGCTTATAATTTCTGGCATCAGTAGAGAGATTAGCCAGTCCAAGAAAGTAGGATCAGTGTGGGGTTTAGGCAGACTAATTCCTATCCCAGGTTTAATGATATTTTGATTTCTTTAGTCTTCTGCCAGGCCGATACACAGATCTGCAGGAATCGCTCTTCTTCCAGCTTCACACAGGCTTACAAATGCCAAAATTAACAAATCAAGATCGCCTTTAATTCCAGATGAGCACATCTGAATTTCTCCATCTTAAGATAATATTTTGCATTTTACTCAGAAGAAATGCTTGCATACTTACACAACTAAGCCAAACATTTCAAAAATCAACTTTTAGCTCACATCTCTGTTCCTGAGTCCAAGATTATGGAGTCCTCTCGCTCTTCCCGGTCAGGGTTGTCTGGAACAAGGGAGAATTAAGGAATTGGGCTCCAGCAGTGTCAGGCAATGAAAGAAAGTGATTGCAGAACCCTTGTGTGTGAGATGCAGGTATCATGGCACTGCCAGGACTGGGATCCATCCAGACACTTCCAGCTGTGGAAGTCAGTTTCCAGCTGTGGGAACTGGTGGAAGTGCAGTGGTGAAAGCTGTGGTGCTGAGCACCACACTCCTGCGTGCTGGGGTTGGTGATCCCATCAAGCCACAGCGTGCCCTGTCATTTACAAACTGCAGTCCCACGGGCTTGGCCACTGCTGCACAGGAGGACTGCAGCAGGGAAAGCTACTGTACATGCAGAGCCTGTGCTCAAGGATAATTTCCTAACCATTGTACCCTCTTTTATTGTTTTCAGTGCTTCTTCACCATGCAGATCTTCTATTTGCAAAGGCAGGTGCAGCATGGCAGGGTCTCCCTAGGGGTAACACAGGACAACTCTTGATGAAATTTGGACTTGAGCTGCAGCAGCTCTAAAATATTTTAGGTGAATCTAAGAGGAAGACTTGGCAACAATTCAAGAGGCTTGAGTTCTGGGTTGTGTAGTCTATAAACCCACCCCTGAACATTTTGTTTCAACATTTGTTGCCCACGCCAGCCTTCTCTTTCCAACAATTATAAAGGAATAGCAAAGCCTAAATGGCAGAATTTCTTAAAAATACTTCCCTTGTGTAGGGGACTGTGACAAATACCAGGCAAATCACCAAGAAATGAAGACCTAAATCCCTAACAGCTTATACATATGGATTAAAAAGAGTGGCTTGAATGTCAAAATAAATAAATATAAAGCTGATTTTACATTACGGGATTATGCTTGGGAGGGAAGGTTTTCCTCCTGTCTTACACAACCAAACTTCAAAAGAAAACTCCCTGTTAAACACTACTGGGTTTCTGCAATCATGTGGATGACTTGGTTGGGCAGGACAAAGGGGTTTTTTTGTTTGAGGGAAAAGCTCCATTTGGAAGGTTTGGAAGCAATTTCTGCTCTCAGTTTGCAAAGTGCAAATCAGGACAGTTTGTAACAACACGGAGCTATTGAGATGCAGGGAACTATTTACATAAGTAAGGTAAGCAGGATTTGACCCAGCTCCATGAGCTCTGCAGATAGCATTGTCCTGTCAATTTTCACTCCCTACAGCAATGAAGCCAGATAAATGGCTTCCTGCCATATGGCATCACCTTTTTACAAGAGATCATGAGGGCACTGCCACTGGCCGATAGGTGCTTTGGAAGGAAAATCCCATTTTGCTTCACAAAATAATTTCCAGAATGTTTTCCAAATCTGCCATGTACTATGAGTTCTCTGCTGAAATATGTCCTGGGTACCAGGGAAAATGAGACTTGTGTGTGCTACCTATGAGGTTTGATATCTTCAGCCCCCACCACTTGGCAGGTCAGAGATCGGCACATGAATTATGTGACCGCTCAGGGTTGCTACTGCCTATTTTTGTTAGGTGTGACTCTGTATGATCCCCCCATGGGCCATTCATTTAAGAGTTGGACCCCATGACCCTTGCGGTCCCTTCCAACTCAGAATTTCTGGTGCCTTCAGGGAGAGCAGATACAAGCCTGAGTTTCGAATACAACCTTTCATCAGAAAGCTTAGAATGTCACATGTATGAAGTTTAATAGAAGAATTTAGCCTATTAGTTGATCTTCCTCAGTATCCAGGCTGTGCTTTATCCATAGGTGCTTCCTCTCGTCCTCTCCTGCCCATCAGCTATAGACTAGATAGTTGTGATGTGTCTCATGATTGTGTTACTCCCAAGAAAATCAGAGAAAATAAACGATGTTATTCAAACTTGACTTCAGAAAAGACCAAATCTCTCAGGAAAGCACCCCTCCCCTCTTATTTATGATATAAAACTCTAGATTCTCATACCTGAGGAAGGGATTGCTTTATACTCTCACTCTATGTAAAATTCAGCCTGCCAAGAAGCAGCTGATAAACTCAAATCTCTTCTCACAGCATGAGTTTCTTAATGCCTCTGCCTCATTTGTTCATCAGCACTTTATGAGAAAATAAACAAAAACACTGTCTGTTTGCCCATTGTCATCAAGGGCATCTGAACACTTCCTGCCGGGAGAGGTGGTTGTACCACCCCTGGAGCAGAGGCGATCGCATCTTTCTTCTGCCTCTGCATTTACAATGGCCCATCTACAAAGCTGGAATCCCAGGGAGCTTAATCAAAAGCCTGAAGACACCCCAGGGTACATGTTATTGTCTAATAAGACTAAGCAGTGCACACTGTTAGCACCAGCATCAGGCTAGTGTCAGCATCTCTGCATACTTGGGCATCCCTTAGAGGAATCCTACTGCTCTTATGGAGCAGAAATTGTTACAGATGCAAAAAGCAGACTATGGCAGTCACACAATGATTTTTGATTGGGTAAAAAATAAAAATAGATTCTCAATGTTCCTCTCTGGAAATAGTTTTCTTTCTCACATCAGTTTGGAAAGGACATTCATGGTTTTTTTCAGTTCATCCTATCAGCTACCATAGTAAAGCAGTTCAACAGTGCCCCAAAATACCCCAGGATTGCAGGTTGGGGTTAAAACCCACAGATTTCATCACAAGCCCACTGCCCAACATTTTAATGTTTTTCAAAAGTGCAGTTCTGTGAGAGGCTCAATGCAGTTCTTACCATCCATCCCTCAAACTGGGCAGCAGTGAATGTGCAATCTTCAAATGATTAGCACAATGGATTTTTCTCCAAGAGAATTGTTTTCTTCTTGTCTGCTGATTTTTTTTTCTTTTTTTTGCAGTTCTGGCTGGTTTTTGCAACCATTCCTCTTCAAGTCCATTTCTTCCCCCTCCACAGTCCCTTCTAACAGTATTTTTCTTCCTTGTTTTTAGCTTCTTAACTGGATAGACATGGATTATTCGACCACACTTCTGCATCCACATGTGTTCTCCTGTCAGACGTGCAGCTGGGAGGGACATTGTTCGTGCAGCTTTGCTCATCCTGCATCTCTCTGAAGAGAGGGAGGAAACTGGTTTATATGAAAGACACCTAACAGCACTCATTTGCCTCCAACCTTTATGTGAGGTGCAGCATGGAAAAGGTGCTGGGGAGGGGATTCAGTCTGCAGGGAGGCTCCTGTGCCCAGAGACAAAACAAGGGCCTGCTTCTACCCTGCTCACTGTACCCTGGAAGTGAGAGAGAGAATGTGAGACTTACATGTGAGACTGTAAGTGCTATAATCAGGACGAATAAACACTCTGTCAAGTCCTATTTATACCATTCTTAGGCAAAGGGAGACCTAAAGCTCTTTGCATCTTTCCTTTTCATCAATGAAATGGTTAACAAGGTGAAGAGGGGCCAAAGCAGAAGTGTCCTGGGCAGACCTACAGCAGTGCTGCCATTCCAAGCAGCAGAGTGCCAAGAGTACAGTGAAATGTGTAGTCCCACTACCTGAACTCCGGAGTGCTCCTTGTCCTCCACAGCCACAGCAGGGCAGGATGATCTCCAGCCCACACCTCCATGCCTACACACTGCACTTGTGTGCAGCCAGCAGGGCTAGGTGTGACAGCCTCTCAGAACTGCTGCAAAACCTGGTGCGGAGAGCACTCTTCCCAGCAGAAGTAACTCCTGTAGAAAAGGTCTTTTTGTTTGAAGTCAATTCCAAAGTGATTTTTAAAGGGTTTTGCAGTCTGCTTCAGTGGGGAACTGGGACCCCTAGAGAGATTTCAAATGTCCCTCTTTAAAAGTGCTTATAATCTGCTACCAAGTGTTTTTCACATGGGATTTTTGCATTTTAACATTACAATATTGCATAAATATACCCAGAGTCATACATACACACAAAGAAACAGATATATAAAAAAGTAAAATAAAACAGAATACTAAGAAAACTAACCAAAGCCAGGAATATCTCAGCAATTCTCACTGACTTGGTTTCTTGTACTGCCAGGGATCATTTTAAAAGTCAAATTCTCATCAGATATTGAGGAGGGAGGGAGGGAAGGGAAGGAAATTCATGACAGATTGTGCTGTGAATTCCTAAGCCTGGAGTTTTGTTTGTGATTTATCATTGCTAAGCCTTATCAACCACTGATTGAGTCTTTCCTCTCTCAGCCCTTGAGGGTGCAGTCTGTGGTCTCCTGCGGTTCCCTCCCAGATGACCAGCTTCTCTAAATGCTAATCAGATGATACGGACCCTTCTGTGATCTTGTGAAGGGCTCTATCAGCAGTTTGGTAGAAACACCGTCACGTAAAAATGATACTCCCTTGTCATCTCTGAGAGGTGTCTGCCAGGAAGCGGGGTAGAAACCCAACATCAAATGGGTGTATACTGTCAGCTCCTGCAGTTCGCCCTGTGATGTGTTGAATTGTGGACAAATACTTACCTGACACGGCTTGTTACAGAACTTGGGCTTTTGTGAAGAAAACAGATGCTTTATAACTCGTTCATTTTGTTTCTTTATTTGCTAAACAGAATGAAATTCAAACAGAAAACTCTGCTGTTCCAGATAGGATAAACTTGGGGCCAAAGTCCTAGCAACTTTAGTTTCCTCATGGAACATATCATAAACACCTACAGGCAACAGGGCCAGCAATCTCCTAGCCCATAAGCAAGCAATGAAGCAGTGTCTCCCAACACATAAGTAAGAAGGCAGCTATGCCACCAAACCACTATTCTTTAGTGCAAACTGCCATGCTAAGGGCAGAGGAGGAATTCTGCTTTTCATCTTTGAGGGTAAAATTCTTTATGATAGGGATCTGGCTGGTACAACGTATATGTGATCCTTCCATTGCCAGCTGCTGGCTGAGTGCTCCTTGGATCAGAGGGTGGCAAGAGGCTGCCTCAAGAGCTCTGTGTCTGCCCAGCACCTCCCTGGTGTTACACCCACCAAGGGCCACCTCTGTGGTGTGTTATGGACAGACTTGTCCGGGCATCACTTGGGATGCAGGCTCTCCGAGGAGTTCTTGTACAGATCTCGTGGGGTACTTCTCAGATGCTCACAGGGTTGCAGCTCCCCTCAATGGGCAAAGTGACCATCTGACCATATCGATGTAACCCCCTTTTGACCAATAACCAAAACGTAATATAACACATAAGATAATAAAAATGCTGGGTACTGCCTGCCCTTCCCTTTCAGATGCCCTTCCCTATTCCACAAGGTGCCCAACCTCAGCAGAGAGGACAATGGTCTGCTCCTCTCCAGCCTCAGAGGAGGGTCTGGATTGCCCTCTGTGGACAGTTGGTTTCCTGGGATAGTCCAGGGAGAGAGGAAGGCACCTTTTCAGGACTGGATTTCCCACCAGAAACATGCAAAGGCATCCACGTAAGATTTGCCTAAGGAGTCACAAGGGAAATCCACTCCAGCTGTGCAACATTATTTCACTATCCAAATACAAAGAACATGCAAAATTTAATTAATTCCTTTTTGCTACTACTATTACTGCTGCTACTAGGTTAAAGCTATCTCAGCTTGTGTCATTGAATATGCCCAAAAGTTTCAACCTGGGATCAGTTGAAAATCATTTACTGATTTCAGTTTGCTCAGACAACAACCAAAAACTACCCCACCCTACACCCGAAAGCACCGTGGCAAAGGAAAGGAAAAGCTGTGACCTGTGTCACAATATGTCAGAAATACTCATCAACCAAGCCTGCTGAATTTAAGCAATCCATAGAGATACTGTCTTACAAAAATGGCTAATAAAATGTGTCTTAGGAACACAGAGGCATCCCCTAACCTAAGGCCATGAGGAACTCATTCCCCAGCCCAAGAATTGCTTATGTGACAATTTTGGGAGCAGATCTGCTACCTGGCTCTCACACACCACCCACCCGCAGACCCTGCACAGATCCACAGGTCACTTCTTCTCTTTCCGCTCTCTACCCCTGAAGCTACAGTGTCCAGGTGAGAAAAACCACAGGGGTTTCAGGCAGCACAATGGCCCCAAGCTACCCACAATCACCACACATTATTGGAGTGGGGGGCTACACTCACTGCAGGGCTCTTTTGCTTAATTAGTGGCAAAGCAGTTTCAGATATTAATTACCACTGGCACTGCAGGGCCAAGTTCAGTTCCCCAAGCTGTATCCAGAAGTGTAGGAGACTATGGAGATACAACCTGATATGTTTATCTTTGTGAAGCACGCTCTCTGCCTCACTCGTGTGCCAGATGTGGCCACAGCTGCAGGAAGTTGTTTATCTGCCCTCGTGACCTTGCAGAAGTGTCGGGTGATGGTAAAATCATGTTTTTATTGAACATCTCTTCTCTTCAACTGGAAATTCTTCACCATCAGTTAAAATGTATTTTAAATTCTATAAGGAAGCCAAGCACTGATACTGCAGAGCTCTGTAATCCAAATATATCCTTCATGGTGCGCTCCCTGAAAGAGTTTATTTTGGTGAGCTAGCTTGAAAACACTTACCTTAGGGAAAAAAAAAAAGGAATGTTTGAACACCTGTGGTAGCTACTGTTATTAGCACCCTTCCTAAATCTCATAAATCTGTATATTTATTGCTCTTTACATCTCCACTTTTATAGAAATTTTATCTATCCCATTAGCTGTACTGTGACATTATTCTGGAGCATAAGGAAGATCCTACGAGCCTTTGGCTGTGCTGTCCAGGACTACTGGGGCACACGGGCACTTGGTACCCCGTAGGATGTCACTAAGAGTTGGAAACCAAATTATATTCAGGTCCTTCTGAAAATTTTATTCTTTACAGTTCTCCAAAGGAGAAAAAGGATACCGTGTGTCAGATAATTCTGTCAAAATAAATTTACAGCTGCCAACGACAGAGCAAGAGCATTTGTCAGTAGAGCTAGATACTAATATACATTGATTGATCAACACTATGGTGTAAGTGATAGTCCTGAGCATGGGAGAAAAAGGATTAAGCAAAATACAAATGGTATGCATCCATCAACCTTATCACTCAGGAGAAAAAATAACAGTGTCATTAGCTAAGTTTCCAAAATAGCCCAGTTTCCTGCTTGAAAGTCAATCCTTCAGAAACAGGTTAAGCCTTCATTTTGTTATGACATGCTGGTAAAGTCACAAGGGTGCCTTTGGTCTTTTTCTGTCAACATTAACGTGCTAAGTGAAAATAATTGTTGCAATGGAAAATACTCGCTTGGCGCATAATACATTATAATTATCAATATTTCCTTTTAGTTGAACAGAAAGATCTTGTGTACCAAAAAAAGTGAGTAAAAGGATTTGGTAATGCTTTGTTTCCGTTTTTCCCCTCTACTTTCGATTCCTTCATTTGAGTCGAATTAACACAGTAATTTTAGTCATTCTTTATCTTTTTCATTCTTGGAATAAGCAATGCAATTAACAGTAATGTAGTCACTTGAATATTAAATCTTCCACATAACATTAAAATCAAGGCACATTCATTACGCCTGCTGGAGCTGTATTCAATTAGCTGCTTCTGCCTTAGCTGGTAACTTCCAGACATTTGCAGTAGCTATGTTTAGACACATTTACTATGTGCTCATGACAAAACCAGAGCCATAGATGCTTTAAAGCTTGGAGTAGATCCCCATAAAGACGGTTTGCATTGACTGGAGGTCAAATTTGAGAATTACATAATTCTTCGCTGCAATCTCATTTGTTAGGGCCCAGAGACAATCTGTTTACATTTGGATACAGACCTGATTTTTTTAAAAAAGCTAATTCAGTGTTCTTGAAAGAGCTGGGAGCAAATATCTTATTTAGCCACAGGGAAATAACAACTCGGGTAGGAGCAGCGTAAATTCCCCACCTGTTCCTGATGAGGCGCCTCATTTCTTTTTCTGAGAGACATCCTGATGGGGCTGAATGGGTAGGTCTGTGTCTACAGTCATTTTGGCCCTGGAATAATACTTAGTCCTTGGGAAAAGTGCCTGCTAAGAACAGCCATGGTGGCAGTACCATGGTGTGGCTACTTGTGGTTATAAGACTCAATAGTTCCTTTCACACGGGACACCCAGTAATCATTAAAGGCCAGTAACCCTCACTTACCAGCAACATGAGGACAGACTAAACCTACAAGTAAGTTCTTCATCCAAGATCTTCTAGCCTCCCAGTGGAAAGTAAATCCTAATTTGCCCAGATGGGCAATTAGATGCTGAAATACACAGACTTAGAGCACCCATTTTTTCATAATGTTAGCTTGAGTCTGTGTATTGTATGAATCTTTACTTCCCAAAATCTGCTTTTCCAAAGGCAAAGAGCTCCACTCTAGGCAAAATAACCCTCAAAGTGGACCTAGAACATCATATGATTATATGTGAACACAGTAGAAACCTGCTGACTTCACAAAACTATCCTCAGGGCCATATGATCTTGACATGCAAAATCTTAGAGGTTTCAAAACAGACAATTAGGTGGACCAAATGAACACACTGTAACTCAAACTAAGCTGTATTCAGGTATTTATGAAGTACTGATTGAACTCCTGTTGCAGCAGGATGCCTTGTGCAATTCTTGGTCATACAGTATATACTCAGTAGGAAGGTTAGATTTCTTCTTTGTGTGTCATGGGTTAAACTGCTGCCAGAACAGTGGGATTCATCCTGGTGCTTGCAATCAAGGAGCAACCCTGCTCAACTGAAAGAGATTCAAAGAACAGCCATAAAGGACATACGTCTTTCATGGACAGATAAGATACCAGTGGTAGTTCTTATTTAAATTAGCGAAACAGAACAGAGATGATTTGATCATAGGTGCAAGCACTTGTGTTGAGCCTACAAGCTGGATATTTTAATCTACAGGAGACCAAGGTATAATAAGTCCATAGAGTGAGAAGCTGAAGCCACACAAATTCAGTTTAGAAATAAAGTTCAAGCTCTTTGGCTGTAAGGATAATCAATCACTGGAAAAAATTACCAAAGCTTGTGGGAATTCTCCACCACTGAAAATTTGTAAGTCAAGAGTAAACATCTTTTTCTTTTTCCTAAAAGGTGTTCTGGTGTTCTAGGTCAAACTTTCGTGGAAGTCTCATGTCTTTGCTGGGGAGGAAGGCATCCTGTACGTCCAGAGGGGCTTTGGAGTTTATGGCACTGTCAAAACTGAAGTCACAAAAACTCACTTTGATTAGAATTATATAAAATACCATAAAAAGAAAGAACAAAAAAACAAAAAAAACACCCACCAAAAAAAACCAAACCAAACCAAAAAAAAAAAAAAAAAAAAAAAAAAAAAAAAACAAAAAAAAAAAAAAAAAACCAAAAAATTATTTTTTNNNTTTTTTTTCTCAATTAAATATCACGGCAATATATAGATTTTCACAAAACATTCCATCTCAAATGAATCAAAAATGCGCTCCTAAATGCACCATTGGGAAATTCTGGCCAGCTCTTGGTTAAAAACACCCCATGAGCTCTCTGTGCTTGCTGGTGCTTTTTCTGCAAAAACCTCCAGTTGAGAGCAATACAAACTGTGATGCTATGAGAAACTTAGGGCTGAGCTCCATAGGCAATTTCAACTCAGGCATAAAACAATAGAGGTGATATTTTACATGTGGCATCACTAATGTTCAACAGCTTCCTTAAACACAAACATTTTGAAAATGAGTGTTCTGATCTTTTCTGTTATTCTGTTTCATTAAGAAACAATCTAAGAGTTGAACAAACTCTTTCATGTCTCCTCCAAAGATTTATCTTTTCATGTCTCTACCATCTATATTCCTTTTGTTCACACCATAAATCAAGGTTCCAAGCCAGATATTTGTAATAAGTCTATAAAGAAAACAGAAAGAGGTGTGGTGAGTTTATCAGCTTGAACCACACATTTAAGTTTCTGGTGTACATAAAAATTCCAGACTTAAGTCTCTTGACTCTCCCTTCCAAAACATTTCCTGTATAGTTGGAAAAAAAGAAAAAAAAAAAAAAGAAAAAAGAGACAGGGGCAGAGAAAGAGAGGGAGATTTTTGGAAGGACACACACATAAAAAAGCTATAGTAGCAGGCTTTATTGGATCCTCAGCAGTGACCCAGCATGCTCAGACTAGCCCCACTGTGCTGCCACGCTGCAGGACTCACCAACCACATTTGATTTCCAAAGCAGAGAATGTAGGTAAGAAGCCTGAGATTTCTGCCTGTTCTTCATTTCCACCACAAAATGAAGAAAGAATCCTCTTTTGTTTTTCTGGGAGCACACATGAGTCTTGGGACAGGCCAGACTGGAGCTCCTGCAAGGTGAGAGCCAGCCCCCTCCGAGTGCAAGGGCTTTGGGCTTCTGGTGGACAGCAGTGGGACAGCTCCATGTCAGCCTTACAAACAGGAATCCAAAACCCCAGGGTGGAAAACTCCGTGCTGTACAGAAATCCCTTTGTTTTTCCTTCCCTGGCATCTCAAAAATCCTGTACAATAACAGCTTAGTACTAGTCACAGAAAGGCTTGAGGAGGCAACAGAGAGCTGCGTAGATTTATTTTCATTTCCTCCTAAGTAGTGTCTTCTAATTCATCAGATTACTTTCCAAGTCTCCTTAGATCTAAGTGGAAACAAATGCTGCATGCAAAAGAAAGGAACTGAGCAGAGAAAACCATCCACTGTCATTGCATTTTTAGGTGTGACAAACACTGAAACTGCTTCTCCAGTACATCACTCCAGCACAGGTCACTGGGAATTAATCTATGCTTTTCCTTAAGACAGATGGAAGCTGTTCACCATTTGGAGGTGAACTAGGGAATTTAGGAGGCTAAAACTGTGTGTATTGGGGTGAAGTGAAAAACTAGATGTTAGATGCATGTTTCCTCAGCCAGGATGAATTTTCAGGGAGCTCATGAGCAGATCAGGAGTTGAATTCAACCACAGGTGACCTTGGTAGTAAATGCTGGATCCAAAAGTTTCCAACAGACCCTCTGATCACTAAGAGCTGGGAGGCAGATGAGACACTGCTAAAACTGATTTTTGCAGAGGTGGGGAGGAAGCAAATGATGCCATCCCCGGACACCCGGTCAGGAAGGGGCTGAGGGCAAGCAGAGGGACTCTGCATGACTGTTGTGCTGATGGTCCCAACGAAATGCAGGAGTGACAGGCAGCAGGCTGGCCATTCAGTGGGCATTCACAGTTCTGACACACACTGCTCAGGACAGTCAGACCTCTGACTATCATGCTAATAAATACGAGGAAGGTCCTGAGCTTAACTCTATCCCTGTTCAGCAAAGCCACTGAAGCTTGTGTTTAATCCCTTGCTGAATAGGGAGGGACTCCTGAAATAAGATCTAAGTCAGCTGCAGGATGATTGAATTTAAAGGATCAGGGAGAGTGTCTCTTGCCCAATTAGAGCTCTGACATGCCACGGTCTGTCCTCTTGGCCAGCAGCATTTGAGCACCTTCTGAGGCCAGCCCATCAAGCCCAGACCCACCATGCAGGATGCCCAGTGCTTACATCCCTACGTCCCTGCCAACGACAGCCAGAGACAGGGCCACTTACACCACTCTGACATGGTGTGAATGAGTGGCAGTTAAGGAGAGGTGTTTATCACTTATTGCCCTGTGTCCTGTCTGCGCTGAGCACTGGCTCAGACAAGCTAGCCTAGAAGGTTTAGTGATGTGGCTGTATTTCTCCTCACACCCATGGGCTGCACAGTTGGAAAGGAAAACCTAAATTGTTTACATAGTGGTACAAATTGCTGCGGTTTTCACCTCCCTCTCTGTTCCTTCTCTAACTGCTCCAGGATTGATTTCAGTAGGAATAGTGTGTGAAGCCCAGCAGAGCTACGGGTATAGCACATTGCTCTGAGCTCCTGGCACGCGGCTCCGTGCTCCTGGCACAAAGAGCACAAGCACATGCAAATAACACATCCCTATTGCTCTGACAGTCATCTTGTAGCTCTCAGTCCAAGGAGTTTGAAACCTGTCAGGATAAGATTTCATTAAAGCAGCCAAGAAAACAGCAGTCTGGAGAGCACAGCCTGCATCTCCTCCTAGGTAACAGTGCCAGCTCCATGTGACCTCAGCTTTGTTTTGAGTCCGGACAATAAGAATGTTTATTAACTGCTGTCTCAGCTGCTGAACCGAGATGAATCACACAACGAATCTGGCAAGCAAGTTGTGACGTTGGCCAAAGCTGCCTGCAGCCTCTGAACACAGGGGCTGGGATTATTTATTGCCAGAGACCCCCCATGCCTCAGTCATATCAACCCGCTCATAACCGTTTGTTTTTGTAGCCCTTAGTTCAGAGAGCAGCAGAGCAGCATGTGTCAGTGCAAATACACAGGTAAGGCACTACAAGTCATTAACTTGTGGATGACCTTTCCTTTGCTTTAACACTTCCAGGGTCCTTTTTTAAATCATTTTTCCCAGCCATACACACAGATGCCAATGAAGTGGACACCAACGTGCTTGCCTAGCTGTATCACAAGAAGCCCCTGTGGCTTCTCACATATCTATCAAATCCAGAAGACTGTTTCCACTGGAAGAAGATGCAGAATATTTTCAAAAGTGTTTTAAAACCAGTGTCAGCTCCCAACTCCTCTGGTTTGCTGCCGCCATTTTAAAAGATTTGCTTCTTAATTCTGTGCCCCCAGCTCAGAAGCTAATCCTGTGCCATCATGTGTGTGACAGACTCAGTAGGTAAGGAAAACTCAGCTCTCCTACCAAAAATCACCAGATATTTATCACTGATTGGCTGCATCTTAACATGCTTGCAGCATGCAGTGCTCTTCAGGCACTGTTTCTCTGCTGAAGCCAGTATTTATCACAATTCTACTGGCGTTTGTAAAGTCTCTAATAAATATTTATTGAGAAAATTACTAGCATAACAATTCCTTGAATGAATGAATACTTACCAGAGGTTTTCAGTCAGTAAGCACACCAAGGAAAAAAATTTCCTTTAAAAATCTGGTACTGCACAAAATGAATTAGAAAAACAAGACAAGATAAAAAGTAATCAAACAGCTGGCAAAAAGGAGTACAAAACTTAAGCACATGCCAGCAAGGGAAGAAGTATACAGCAAAGGGTTTGAGAGAATAAAAGAAGATGTGTGAGCTAAAGTGGAACTGATTCCCTTCTCACTCCAGGTTTCGTTCAGAACTAGACTGGGATTTGTAATCAAAGCTACAGATAAAATTGGTTTCCTTTGAATAAAATCCCATTCTCTTGCACCTTCACTTGAAAACACTGCAAAGACAGCATTAGTTTGTCTCACTTACCACATCACACTGAAAGCTCAGATGTATTTAGGATCAAGTCCTGCTAAGGTAACTTAGCAGTTTGAAGTACAAACCATGTACTGTTAGCACAGACCTTGCATCTTTTTTGCCCCATGTAGCAATGAGGCATTAATAACAAAGCAAAGATGTTGTCTTTCCAATATTACACTAAATTAGTTAATCAGGAAGAGTTAATTTGCCCAGATTATATTTATGCAATAAGGATAAATGAAAAAGATTCTGAATATTCATCAACAGCTTTCATTTCCCTTGTGACATGTTTACCTTTAGCAACACAAATCATTTTCTACAGCTGTTTTTACAGCTGTTAACTGTACTTAGTAGTTGAAAACCTGAATTTCTTTCTAGTCACAGGTCACAGACAGTAAGGGTTCATTGAGTCTCTGCATCTTTCCCAAGGCAGGATCACCAGTAAGTATAAGCAGATCCATGAATTTAGCCTATGACTTCATGTTACGGCAGAGCACTGATAACATAGGGGAAAATTACACATCTGCATTCTGGAACAGGGCAGTAGCCTGGCATTTTCAAACCTAAGGCTTACCTTTTGGAAGCAGGTGGTACCCCTGGGACACAGGCACATTCTTCAGCTTCCATACAAAGGGAGAGGTACCCACTCCAGATAATGCCCAGTTGAGAAGGTGCTTCTGCTACTCAGTAATGTCACTATGATAGCCCATGACAAATGTGGGTCATGCTCCCATTTATGAGTTCATGTATAGACCGGAACATTTTCTACCATTCCTATTTTAGGACCTATGTCCTAAAATCCCTTCTGGTTTTGAGATTATTCTTCTTAAACAGGTACCAGCATTAAAATATTATTCATTCACAGTCCCAGAGGGTGTGGAAAAAGCCCACTAATGTCATCCATTTTCATGGAGTGTACAAAGCTGCATAGAAATGGTCTGTATTTCCTTGAGGGAATTTTGATTCTTCCCAATTGTGAACTATAAATGTTGTTATTACCTTTCTCATTGCCTGCCAAGTTTATTTAGAGCATTCCTTCTTCAGCTGATATCCCTGAGAAAGCTAAATGCCCTTCATGACTTTTATCAGCCTTGGTCTTTCTCCTCTGGCAGGCAGTTAGTACCCCTGAACTCTCAAATCTTGTATTTGAGTCCGAAAGTTTTAAAAGGAATCTCAGGGAGAAACCTTTGCTTTTGAACCCATGCCTGAATGCAATCTGTCTATTCCAGTGTCTTGGGGTGACTCCATCATGTATATCCCCTATCACGGCTTTATGCCAAACAATTAATTTTGTGCCTTTTCTGTGCCTTTAAACTGAGTTTGAGAGGGAAGAAAAAAAAAGGGACCAAGCAAACTTTTCAAAGCAGTGTCTCAAGGACACGGAGATTACACTCCTCTGCGTGCTCAGGCTGCGGTAGCACGGGGGGAGCATCCTGCTTGCTTCTTCAGCCAGTTTTTTCTTCTTTTCTCTCTCTCCTGCATGAGACGGAAAGCTGAACTTTGTTTCCTGGGATTTTGGTTTTTTTTTTTCCCTTCTTCTCTTCTGGACTGTTTCAACAACATCAGAACACATCGGGAGAATTTTTCCCCGAGGCCCGAGGGGGTGGGCCCTCACCCAGCTCCGAGGAGGAGAGACACCACACCTACAGAAGGACTCTGAAATCTTCCCAGGTTTCTCTCTACAGCGAGAGATCTCATTATTTAGCATTATTATCCTTTTTTCTTGTGTGTTTGTTAAATAAATAGTTGTTATCTCTTTCACTTTCCTTCGAGGAAAATTCCCTTTTTCCCGAACCTGGTGGGGGGAAGGGTGGTTGTAGCCTGGTTTTCTCTCAGAGGATATATATTGCTGGATTTTAGCCAAACCGGCACATCCAGGAAAATCCCAATCATTTTGCAAGCAAATATGTTCTGGCAGATTTCTAAATTAAAAAAAATATATATATATATACAGAGGACAGAGACAGGTATGTCCTTTGAAGATTTTAGTACAGGGTTAGACAATTATTTGCTACTCCTAAGGGCCTGAATTCTGTCCCTGCCAAGCCCTGTGGTTGTAGCATGGACCAGTGCCCTTTGACAAAGAAACTATTAATGATTCATCCCTGAGAATTTTAAGTTATCTTCCCTCCTCTCATTTTAACCATAACTTACTTATAATCTTAAGTAAAGGTGTATTTACTTTTCATTAAGCTTCTGAAAAATGATTCAAGTGATAATTATGAGCTTTAGGTAGTTTTCTCCCTTACAAACTTCCTTAGACAATGACAGTTGTTTAAAAAATCCAAATGCCAGTACATACAGCAAACAACAGCTTGCCCAGACTTAGCCTTCACAGCAATTCACCCATCTGAGATCAATACCATATCATACAAGCTAATAAAGCTGCTTTTATTCCCAGGGTGAAACTCCAAACTGTCTCAGATGCCAAGCTGACTGTGTTGGCAAGATACTGGCTAGCTGTGTTTGGTGAAAACTCAGCAAATAATACAGTTGAATAGTGAATAAACCATGTGTCTTAGTAGCATGGCTCTAAGACATGTAGAAGTCACACCTTGAAGTCTATGGATTCCTGTGCATGAACTATGAATTAAGATCTATGCAAATACAACAGTGTTTATCCCAGGAGCACAGCATCAATCCTGAACAGGAGCTCTCATCTTATCAGAGACTGATCCCTGCTTTCAGTCAGCTAGTGGAAACACTCACATTTTATAATTTGAAAGCCAAGAGCCCACAGTGATCCCTTGAATGGTGGGAAGTGCGTTTCAGTGTAACTTTCTCACATCTCTAAGCATGCTTTTCTTGTGCTCTGTGGTTTATGTTTTCTTGGCTACAGTATCTCAGTATATTCTGTCAGTGATCAAAACCAGCAGAGCACAGGCTAGCATTTTAAACTTCAAAATGCAGCAATCTGATGGCTTTCGTGGTTTACAAATTACAGAAATGTATGACTTTACCCCATTGTGTTAATTAGTTGAATCACAGAATGTTTTGACAACTAAAGTTTCTAGACCCACTAGTACCAACCAGCTAAACACAGACCATTACATCCTATAACCAAGTATCTAGATTTTAAAATCCTCACCTTACTGACTTTAAGCATGTTGATACAAGCCTGAAAGACTGTGGCCTCTATGTCTACTTTCAGGGTTGCCTTTGTGCTAAATTCACATTGAATCCTGTAGATTACCAAGAAACCTAACTGTAGCTATTTTGTTCACAAAGTTTTTGGGCTTCATCAGCAAATGAAAATATTTGTTGGGGGGAAAAAAAGTCTGAACAAAACAACCAGCAAAAAGTATCTGAGTAACTGAATAATTGCCCTGTTCCCCCTTATAAATTTAAAAAAAAAACAAAAAACAAAAAACAAAACAAAACAAAACAAAACAAAAACCCAAAAAACCACCAACAAAATCACTCCATAATATAAGTGGGTAAGTCTATTAAGTCTGGAGTTGCAGTGAAATCTGCTGTGGGCTGGCCAGTAAATGATGCTGATTTTTGTTCCTCATGCAGACAAATTCCTCTCCCACACCCTACAAGCATTTCATGAAGCTCTATCAGACATTATGGACCACAGGGGCCCACACAAGTCCAGCTCTGTGACACATAAATTTGAGCTCTTGTCTGAGCTCTCCAGCTTTTCCTACATGGTTCAGCCAAGCCTTGATCCTCCTTCTCCGTTTTTGCACAGCATCTTTCCAAGCTCTCTCTCCATTCTCCACATACTAAAACCTAGTAAGTTTTGTTATAAGTGATGTCTCACAGAAGCCTATAAACTGTCTGGGTAGGTCTCCTTTAACAGGCAGGAAACACAAAGCAGTTACATTTACAGATAACTCTCTTGCATGGCCCAGGCTTTTGTGAAAAAGTATTATTTTTAACTTAGTGAAAACCTCTTTGCATGACACTCATCAAACCAACTCTACATCCAGGAGCATAAGTAATTTATACTCAGTTTTATTCTGGATCCTTTAAGATTCTCTTTCCCTCGTGCAGATCTTCAGCAGGGAGGACAATTCAGCTCAACAGCTGAGATATCAATGCTTAGGAAGAAAAAAATTGGCACACTGGGGATATCTGTCTCCACCAGTCATATCAGGAACCCACCCAAATAGTTTCATCCATTCACCTAATTTTCGGATGGACAAAGTTACGTAAATTGAACTCCATCCATCAAGATGGAATAAGTGTCATGGAGCTGAGAACAAGTATTTGCCACAGAAAGCCAACAAGCAATCACAATCGTCTGCAATTGTCGAAGTTCAAAGCCTACAAATGCAAAAATCAGCTGTCACAGACAGCCAACGCGAGGAGAGGCTGCGAGGATGCTGGAGGGATGCTGGGGGGATGCTGGAGGGGTGCTGCAGGGATGCTCCGGGCCCTCCCAGGCAGCAGGAGCCGCAGCCCAGCGCAGGGCGGGCGGGTTTCGGGGAAACCGAAGAGTGCTGGTGCCACCTAGAGGGAATTACTCGCCTAAAAAGTGCGGAAATCGTTACGTAGTGTCACACGATTTGCCACAGATGAGGAAAAAAATTCTAGAAAGAAGGGCTCTCTCTCACTGCTGTGCAGACTATATACATAATATGAGCGGTAGCAGCCTACAACTTAAATCTTCCTCTCAGTATTGCTTGCAATTATAAATGCAGACAGCATATTTAAGACAACCAACTGCTGATTCCTCTTCCCTTAAAAAAATTTCCCAGCCTGACAGCTGTACTCCTTCCCTTCTTCCTCCAATTATCTGAACTCTGAGGAAATAGCCAACAAGCTGACCCCATCTGGAGGCTGGATCCCGCTTTCCTGTAGCAACAGCCATGGCTGGAGCCAGCTGGCGTGGAGGGTGCCTTGGGCGTCCAGAAAGCACCGACTACGTGGTCAAGAAAGCCTCGGGGATGCACCTCCACAGCCCTCTGTAGACCACAAGCTTTTCTAAATGACCCATCTGGAGTCTAGCATCTTCCTGTGTAACTTAAATCTGCTCTGCATTAAAGTGGGAAAAGGGCCAGCATCCACAAGAAAAGGAAGGATTCAAGCATAGACATAAATCATTGTATTTCTCTCATCATTAAATCTGCCACCTACAACCTGTGCTTTACCATAATTACAGCAGTGACAATAACTTTCAGGGACACTATGGAACTTGGGGGAGTGTTGCTGATGGGTGGACTCTGCGACCTTTTCATAGGAGATTAAAAGAAATTTCTAAGTGTTGACCAAAACATTGTGGACCACAGCACTTTCCTGAAGCTGCTGCAGGTGGTCACTGCCATGGGTTGGTCCACGGGCACAGCATTCATGCTGTGGCTCTTATTTGCCCCATAGGAAATCCCACATGGCAGCAGTGCTGAAGCCAATTGTTAAAATTTAAAGAAGACCTGTTCTATCTCTTATGGCTGCAGTTTTCTCAAACACTAATTCTCCCCCTTCCCACCTTCATTTCCTGGTAGAGTGCAGAACAAGTCTTGGGCCATGCTCAACACATCACAGCTGGCAACACAGCTTACCATGTAGAATTAGCGCCTTGTACACTAAATACCCACACGTAGAAAGTTCCTAGTGTTTTTTCCTTAGAGCTTAGTTCATGAAAGAGTTATTTGATATTAAATATTTGGAAGTTCACTGACCTCCATGAGAGCTCCATGGCTCCATGACCTCCAAGGTTCTGGGTCAGATAAATTTGGAAGATTACTGAAGTGCCAAAATGTTGAGTACTTGTAACCCTAAACGGGAACACGGCAAGATGCACTGCATGTCTTTGGGTATGTGGGACCGTCCTGCTGGAGTCCTGCTGTCATACACCAGATCTATTCCCCAGCAATACACCTGTAGGCACTCTGGCCTTCAGTGTCTCATAGGCACTATAACAGCCACATTCCTTATGCTTCATTTTACAAACATCCCCAAAGCCCAAACTCCACAGAAAAATGTAACTTGACTGCAGTGGAAGCCAAGGATCCACTCAGACTGCTGCAGAGCCACGCCATACACCCAGCCAGCAGTCTTTAGATTTCATCGAAATGGCAACTGCCCTGGCCACCAAAATTGCTGAGCAAAGCTATTTGAAGTTTTAGAAGGCTGCTGCTGAGACAAAGGAAGGACTTGCTTTATAGACCAGACCATTGCTGCCCTTGTCTTATCTGTCTTGTGGAAGCCGTACAGGGAGCAGACTGCAGAGACAAGGCTGCAATGAGTCTCCTTTGTGTTTCAGACAGGAGATGAGGCTGAAAAGAAAGAGGTACACCTGCAGTGTTTCGGAGAGCCACACTGCAAGAGCAGACAATGTCCAGCTGTGGGGAATGTGCAGCACAAGAGGACAGGGTGCCTCGCGTCAGGACCTGCAGAAGCACATTGCTGCTGTGACCTGCAATGTCACACACAGCTCCTGTGCCGTCACTGCTTGCAAAGCAGACACGGCTGCTCCCTGCTTACACACACCCTGCTCTGCCAGAGCCAGTCACACA
Organism: Ifrita kowaldi; assembly: GCA_013398055.1. Taxonomy (NCBI): domain Eukaryota; kingdom Metazoa; phylum Chordata; class Aves; order Passeriformes; family Cinclosomatidae; genus Ifrita; species Ifrita kowaldi. The sequence goes on along the minus strand of VZRS01006260.1, from coordinate 2,119 downwards.
GAAGTGCTTTGGAAATGTGGCTGTGTGGAACACAGAGATAAGCATGGCAAGGCAGCTGCTGACTGAGCTCCCCAGCTGCAGGGCTGGGAAGCAGGGATGGTGACACTCCTACCTCCTGCCCAGCACAGCCTGGACATGCTCTCCTTCCCCCTTCTCTCACCAGCTGGGGGATTACTCACACATGGCCAGCTCCTCCCTCTCACTCCCCAAAAATTTACACCCATCTGCCTGATACATTCATCTCCTGCTAATTACCAAAACCATTTGGCCTTGAAATCCCTGAACCAGATTTAGGTTTCAGTTATGCAGAATTGACAAAAGAATTAGACTGAGCTCCAAGCATTGACATAAATGATACTGAATTTAACATATTTGTATAACCTGTCATGCAGATAGAACCAGAGAGCTACCAACACGTTTTATCAGGAAATGGGAACTTCAATGATTTTATCCCAAAGCAATGTTACTGATGTCATGCGTGCTTCAGCAGAGCGTGTGCTGATTTGAAGGATTCACTGATAGGACTGATTAATGCAGTCATACCTCAAAACAATCTAGCCAGGGTTTATACCTCTGCTTAGTAAAGTACTGTGCTGGTTTGGCTAAAATTTAGCAATATATCTTTTGAGAGAAAACCAGATTACAACTACTCTTCCCTTTTACTAGGTTCAGGAAAAAGGAAATTTTTCTTGAAGGAAAGTGGAAGAGCTAAAAACTATTTAATAAACACACAAGACAAAAAAGATAATAATGCTAAATAATGAAATCTCTCGCTGTAGAGAGAAACTTGGGAAGATTTTAGAGTTTTTTTGTAGGTGTGGTTTTTTTTTTCTTCGGAGTTGGGTGAGGGCTCACTCCTTTGGGCTTTGGGGAAAATTTTCTCGATGTGTTTTGATGTTGTTGAGACAGTTCAGAAGAGAAGAAGGTAAAAAACTAAAGTCTCAGGAAACAAAGTTTAGCTTTTGGTTTTACGCTGGAGAGAGGGGAAAGGAAAAAAAAAACTGGCTGAAGAAGCAAGCTGGATGCTCCCTTCGTGCTACCGCAGCCAGAGCATGCAGAGGAGTGAATCTTTGTGTCCTAGAGACACTGCTTTGAAAAGTTTGCTTGGTTCTTTTTTTTTTTCCTTCTTAAGCTCAGTTTAAAGGTACAGAAAAGGCACAAAATTAAGTGTTTGGTATAAAGCTGTGATAAGGGATATATATGATGGAGTTACTTTAAGACACTCCACCTTTTATTTTATATTGTTGGTTTAATGCTGAAATTAATACATTTTAATTTTATACACACAGAGTAATATATATATACAGTTATGTACAAACAGTGATAGTGACACTCGGCAAGCAGTGGTATATAGGTATTTTACACTACAGATGGTTTTTACTTAACAATTAGATTTTTTTGCGGTATACAACGTGTTGTTTCATCTTTTTGCATTACTCACTATGTGCAACCAGGTCCTTGAGCAAAGACAACCCTACGGATGGATTTGTTCGCACTTGAGGCAGAATTGACTCAAACAGTTTTTTTTAACAGACTTTTGACATGCACTACTGGAACTTTATTTTTATTTACTGTATGCAGGGATTTAGATTGGGCTGGACCAGCTTTATTGATGGAACCTCGGGTATTGACTAACTAGGTGGCCTTTGCTAGATGCTGCTTTCAGTTTTTGAAAGTTCCCCCACCTAGTGCTTTTAAGGTGGTTTTTAACAATTCATTGCACTGTTTTACTTGGCTTGTTGGTGCATGGTAAGGGATATGGTACACTCACTCAATGCCATGTTTTTAGTTCAGGTGTTAATAAGGCTGTTTTTGAAATGAGTTTCATTGTTAGATTTAATTTTTTTGGGGGTACTATGCTTTTAAAGGACTTGGTTTTTAAGACTTAAGATGGTGTTTCGGGCAGTAGCATGAGGCACAGGGTAGGTTTTTAGCCATTCAGTGGTGGCTTTTACTATTGTGAGCACGTAGCGCTTGCCTTGGCGTGTTTGANATTGTGAGCACGTAGCGCTTGCCTTGGCGTGTTTGAGGCAGTGTGATGTAATCAATCTGCCAGGCCTTCTCATACTTGTATTTGGACCACCGCTCACTATATTACAGGGGTTTCACTTGCTTGGCC